>JBCFYV010002255.1:29677809-29703050 GCA_039000515.1 Timema cristinae
CAGAAGGCTTACGGTCCCCAGAGGCGAAAATTTTGTGGGCCAGGGCCATGTTTTGGGAAAAACCTACACAAAAACCGGATCGTAGCCCCAGGGTGACCCTTTTTTGGTACTACCACATACCCCCTTTTCCCCCGGTCCCGAGAGGGGGCCCATACGACGCTAAAAACATGACAACCTTCGAATAGAGCATCCCCGAAGAAAAGGCCCAACGCGCAAGTGGGTGTAGGAAATTTCCCCAATTTTTTAACGCCCGGGCCCCTCATGCCCGAAACCCGCTTTTCCCAAATTTAGGGTACCCTTTTACTTTTCCCCCAAAGGGCCCCTTTTCTACAAAGGTATGAAACCCGGGCGCACTTTCATTCGGGACTCAAAGCATTGGTACCCTATAAAAAAAACAAAAGACCCGGGTTAGTAGCCAATTTTTCTTTTCAAGGAAAGGAAAAAGGCCCTCCTTTGCATTTTTGAAGGCGGGGGGAAAGGGGGAAGAAAAAGGAAGTATAAGAAAGGGAAAAGGGGGAAAGGAGTGAAAAAAAGGGGGGGAAAAGGGGAAGGAAGAAAAAAAATGTGTAAAAGGGAAAAGAATAGGATTTTTTTGGGTCCTGCACGGGGAAACCCCTGCCACAGAACCCTTTTCCTTTTATTTCGCCTCTTACGACAAGAAAGGGGTTACTGGGGGGGACTATTCAAAACCCCCCGCCCCGCGGGGGAGGAAGGAAAATTAATTTTTAGGCCACGATCGAGTAGATTTCAGGCTAGGATTATAATTTTGGGTGTTTTTAGGAAAATTTTAATTGTAAATGGGGGAAAAATTAAACTTAACCCAAACTTTCACCCTTTATTCGGGCAGGGTTCAAATCATGTTTAAAGGAAGCCTGTTGTCCGGAGGGGTTTTTTAAGATATTTTTTTTTTATGGGGGGATTCGAAATCAGTGAACAGTAAAAAGACTTTAACCCTTTTGTTGCATTTTCAATCTTGGGGGCATATTAGATGTTAGTTTTTTTAAAAATTTAAAAACTTCTAGACTTAACCCTTTTTGTTTTTTTTTAAAACAATCTTCGGAAATTTTTTAGTTTAGTTTTTTAATGTTAACTACGATGGTTTTATTCTTTGTTGCTATGTTTACAATTTTGGGGGGATTTTAAAAGATGTTATTTAAAATTTATAATTTTTAACTTTACAGGGGGGTTTTTTAATCATTTTTTTTTTAATTTTTAAATCTTGGGGAATTTTAAAAGTTTTTTTATATGTTAACTTACATTTGCCCCCAAATTCCTTTTTTGTTGTTTACAATTTGGGGGAATTTTGATGTTATTTATTTAAAAGGGGTTAACTTACGAGGTTTAAAATTCCCCTTTTTTGCTTTTTTTAAAATTTTGGGGGGAATTTAGATTTTTATTTTTTAAAAAAATTTTTTAACTTAAAAGGGTTTTAATCTTATGTTATTGGTTTTTTTCCCTTTTGGGGGTGTAATTTTTGAATTTTTAACCTATGAACTTTTGGAACCCCCAACAATATGTTTTTTCCCTGACTTAGCGAACAAACTGTTGAAAGCTTTAATTGCGTATATCTTGACATTTTAGTGAAAGGGGCAAAAAATTTTTTTCCAGTTTCCCTTTTTCGAGATTGTTTTTTTATTACGGGAATAAACCCTTTTTTACCCCCTTTTTAGTCTGGTCTTTTTAAAGGGGCGGCTCTACTGTAAACGCCAAAAGAACCCTTTAAAATTTCATTAAAAAAGGGTTTCCCTTTTTGTTAATCGGAAATTGATATTTTCCCAAAAAGTTAATTACCATATTGTATAGCTTTTAAAAATGTTAATATTTTTTTCAAATAAACTCCCCTTTGGGCCATATAGTACTTACGCGGGTTTTCTTGTGTTTACCCTCCCCTTACTCATGGTTTTTTTCCTTGTTTAGCCTAAAATTGCTGGTGAGACGGGGTTTTTTTGGGGCTTGCGGAAAAAAACAGATAAAAAAAGGTCCCGGAAAATACTTTTTTTTTAAAAAAGGAATTTTTTCAACTCACATTGGGGGGGGTTTGGGTTGGAACTTGGTTGGTCGCAAGGTACTGCCCCCACAGGTGTGCGGTTGGGGGTAGCCAGAAACTTGCATAGACCCCCAAAAAAATCACAACTTCATACTCAATCCTATTCTCCACATTTCTTTTTTCCCCACCCCCTTCGCTTTAACATCATTTTACCCCGAATCATACTGCTCTTTTATTCTTAAAACTAATATTTTTTCTCTTGATCAATATTTTTCTACAACATTTAGAAAATTCCCTTTCATGGCCTATCCCTTTCCTTTTGACCCCACACTCTACTTTATATTTTGCTTGTCACTCGATCCCATCCCCCTTAAATTTTTCTGTGTTTTTCGGAAACAAACTATTTAAAATTTTATAAAATTTTTTAGAATGCCCCCCGGTTGTTGGGCCGTAACTTACCTTCTAGATGTTGGGGAATTGGGTAAAAAAAAAAGGGAGGGGCCCAAAGACAATGGCTACGGGGCTACGCCCCCCCCAAATGTCAGAAATTGGGTCGAAAAGGGGTTGCCGCAAATTTTTGGGGTGGTTTTTCGTGTTTTCCCCAAAAGTGTCACTCAAGGAAACATCCTTTCGGGGGTTTTTGTGGCCTCTGCGAACCAAAATCGATTTTGATTTTATCATTTTTTTCCCCCTCAGAGATTATCCATTTAATCCCTAGTAAAACAATCAAAATTATTTAAAAGGCGAACTTTTTAAAAGGGGATATTGTTTGTCAACACAGGGGTGTTTGGTGTTGGTATAATTTTTCTTGTGGTATGAAAAGGTTTAATTTTTGTGGGATAGCCAACAACACCCTTTTAAAAAGGGAAAAAAAATTATTTTGGTTAAAAAAATAAACAAAAAATTTTAAATTTAAAAAAATTTCCCCTTAAAAAGACTCTTCTTCGGGGAAAGGGGAAAGGGGGTGATGGCTTTTCAGCCAAAAAAAGACATCACCCCCTTAATTTGAAGAAGTTTTGTGACGGAAAAGTTTTTCTTTTTGTTTTTTTTTAATTTTTTAAAACACCCAATTTTAAAACCAGGGGTTTTTTCTATGCTTTTTTCCCCAAATTCCTAAATGTTTGTAAAAAAATTTTACCCCTGAACTTAAACATAAATTACCCACGTTTTTTTAGGTTTTTTTTTGGGTCATCATCAAAAATATTTTTGTTTGATTTTTAGCTTCAACAACTAACCTCTTTTGGGGCAACGTGGTCTAAGGTGTCACTCTCACGATAAACTAGACTAACCAATAAAGAGGTTCAATCCAGTCTGGCGTACTGAGTATGGTTTTTCCTAAATGGTTTTCCACTCTTCCTCCACACCAAATATGGGTACACTTCCTCAGATTAAACCTTCCTTATCCTTGATATCAGTGCAAACAACTTACCTATGAACAACACCTTTCTCGTGGCAATAATCCACACCATCCACGAGCTGTTGAAACCAACGACGGGCACGAACTTCGTCTATGTAAGTATCTCTCCTGATGATATCCAACAGACTTCCGTTTTCCCCGCCAACTCCATCACAATAAAAAAACTCTACATTGTTTTTTAAAAGAAATTACACAAGTAAGCAACAAGATTTAATAAACGGTACCATAACATAATTGGTAGAATGTGTGTGTTTATCCAGGATAATTCAAGTTGATGACATGTGAAACAATAATTAGCAGCATTTTTACTATCGTTTGGATATGTAACTTGTCTCTTAATAAACTTTTGCGTTCTTAAAATTAATCATTTAGAAATAAGTTTATTTTTATTTCTTAAATTATCTTGAATCTCCATTGATGATCCCATGTTTCTTTTAATATTGCGATTAGGGTGTAACATATTTGATGAAATTTAAAATATGAATTAACTACACATGTTTTTGGTAATGTGTTAGCTCTACCTATGGGTTTTTCAATGGCTTGCAGAAATCTTATTAAGTTTTGATGTTTTAGACCCTTAACAACTTCTATTTCTCGTGGCAGAAACTTCTTTAGGTAGTCGGCAGGTGCTTGGAACTTTGACACAATTTTTACCGCCACGTCACACTCATGACGTTCTGAGGTGCGACCTTAATACAACAAACATTAAAGAACAACACAATTTGAAATAAAAAAATTAAATAGTATGTTATGTAATAAATGAGTAATCACCATTATTATATTTAAAAAATCTATTGTTGAAGAGTTTATTAGCCACTAGGAACCTAATTTTTTCTTACTAATCTAAATTAGGCTATTGCAATTTCAGAGTAATGTTTTTCTAAAAGAATAATTGTCCTTATTTTATTTTTGAGAACTGCATTCTTGCTACCCATTTAGGTTTTTACGCCTATTTACAAATTATCCACTAATGTGCTAGAGCTGAGGAAGGTTGAATTTAGATTAATTTAACTGTTGTGTCTATATGAACATAATAAATACTTAATTTAATTTATTTGAGGTATTTATAACCATTTTCTGCCATGCCAGAAAATGAACCCGGACCCTTATCTCAGTAGACGGACACACTACCAACTGAGCTAAGGTGTTAGACAAAATAACTCAAATAGAGGAAACATGACAAATATTTGATAACATGGTTCTGTGTTCTCATACTTTCTGATATAAATTAGAATACTTGTTTGTTTATGTTGGGTGGTGTTTTTTAATGTTGTTACCTTTACGGTGGCATATGATCCCGAAACCAATGGTGCGCCCCAAAGTATAGCCATGGTTCTCTAGGACAGAGGTCTTGCGCCCAGGAGCAGGTTCCTCCTCTTGGGTGTCTGGTGTTGTAGCCGCGCCATTCTCGTTGGATTTCATATTCTAGCATTCATTCTAAGACATCTTAAGGTGTTCTAAATACCAAACTAGATTTATTTGGTGCTGGATGTCTTAACAATTACTGTATTTAGGATTCACAACTATTCAAAAATTGATCCATTTCTTATATCCTAGAGAATCACTTAAAAATTTGTGCTCACCAAGGAAATAAGATTAGCTTTGTTTAGCAAGTAAACAATATTTTTTTTTTAAATATTCCAACACTATAGACCTGCATTGTTGAGTTTTTTTCAATAAATTACTATAACATATAGTTGTCCATCCAGTGTCGTTGAGTGTTGGATGGGAAGAAAACCTTGTTAAAACAACCTGTGATATGTTCTCGCCCACCGGAGTCCTATTTGACCAAACATACATTATGCTCTGCTCTGCATATCTCACACGGAAAGGTATTCCTCTAGAAAAACCTGGCCAAAGAGTGCTTTATTTGGGTTTAAATCAACTCATATTTTTCAAACCGGTATTATAAAAAAGTTTGTAACCGGACGTTAAACGTCCTAGTTTGATGTAGCTTACCCGTGTGCAGAACGGGTCAAACCGCTAGTTATTTAAAAACAGATTCACATAAGAGTGTTACGCAACAACAAAATACTACGCGTGGTTTATTTTGCCTATATTTTTCTCTCCGCTGTAAAATATATAAAATAAGTTTGTTATCATCGTAGATACTATCAATCGTAGATTAAGATTATTAAATTAACATTATTTTAAAGTGCATGAAGTAATGTTTGATCAAGACCTCTTCTGCTTCAATAGAAATCCGGATTGAAATAGAAAAATCAATTTAATATTAGCTTTAGTATACATTTATGCGTGTTTCTGAAACCATAAACCATAATTGTTATTGTTATTTAGCACCGCGTCTTACTACCCGTTCGTGTTATACGCTTTAAGTACTAATTACGCTAATGGATTGGGAATTGGGAAGGTTGAATTAGAGGAAGTGAACCCGTATTTGCGTGGAGGGAAAAACCACCCCCAGTTCACATTACAGAGATTCGAACCTCGATCTCCCCGTCCTCGGCGGTTAAGCTCAACACGACTAGCGCGTTAGCCAACTACGCCACCGAGGCGCATAAACCATAATTATTTTAGACGAGAAAAAAAACAAGTTTGGAAATGTTTTTAATCTAAAATTGAAGACTTGAAAAACTAATTAATATCCGCAAACTTTTATATGATAATGAAATGTTAATAGTTTACTTTTAAATGCTAATGTGATGTACTTTTAATTACTTTAATTTGTATTCCAGAAACTTTTTTTATATTTGGCAGTATTATTTAAATGATGACTTGTCGCAGTAAGACAGTAAGTCAAATATTTAGTCTATACAAGTATGATCGTGTATTTTTCAGCTGTCTGTTGATTTTGAAGTATTTGTGATTAGATTAATATAAATATGAAGTGACTACCATTATACATAACTCCAAATACTTTCCATAATACTTTATCGCTACTGGGTTTTATATTTTAACAATAAGCCATTCTTTTTTTTTTAATGTCCAAAGAATAATTTTATTTCATAACGTTAAACTTAATTCACGCGTTCACTGAAAATATAACGGAGAATCACATCAATAAATTTATTTTAGAGGAGTTTTTATCTGTGGTTGCTCGTGGTGAAGCATCCCTCCCACCCGCTAGCACTTTTCAACCCAAAAGGATATGGACAGGGTCATTTTTTTTAACATTGAATTATTATTGAAGTAATTTTAAAGTTAAAATAAATATGAAAACTTACAGCGATGTTTTTTTGTTGCTTTCTTAGCACCACGTCTTACTATCTGTTCAGGTTATATGTATATGTAGACTACTAATTACGCTAATGTGCTGGGGATAATTAATGAAGGTTGGATTTAGAGGACGTGTACCGACATTTGCATGGAAGTAGAGTGGAAAACACGTTTTGAAAAATAACCCTCAGATTCACCCGACCGGTATTCAAACCCCGATTTCCCTGTATATGGCAGTCTAGTCTCAAGAGAGTGACGCCGAAGACCACGCGGACACCAAAGCATGTCTTTATATTGAGCTTTGAGATTTTGGGATGGATTAGCGATAAGAGCTAAGTTTATCAACTATGAAATTTGGTTTGTTCCATTTTACAGAGGTAAATGATTGACGAGCTGGCTGTTGTGAATCGTACAATTAAATTAATTTAAGTCGCTAATAGCCAGCAAATGCACCAGACAAAAATAATTTAATAAAATAATTTTTTTAGTGTAGCGTAGAAAGAATCATTAATTAAAATTAGTGATAGCCAAAATAATACAACTTTGCAGTGGTTGAAGGAATAAAATAGAGTTAAGTAAGCTTACACCCAGGTTGCAGTTAGAGTATTGAAAAAAAAAAGAAAAAAAAAGACAAGTTGTCACAAATTGATACAAAATTTATTTCAAGAGAAATACTCTTTTTTTTTTTTTTAAATTACGTGAAACTGAATTGATTCGTGTCAAGTTCGATATCCCTAAATATTGAATTTGTGTTCAGTTTTGATTTAAAAGTGAAAACGGTGGATTAACTAAAATAGGTTATAAAATAAAGTTCGTCGGATTAAAAACATGAAGTTCTTCCCCATGGTGATAACAACTCTCAAAATTATGGGTGTCTATGACATTTTTGAAAATAGCGTCGCCAGGCGGGTTTACGTCGCCTTCCTATTTATCTGTTTATCTATCAATTCGTTTGCTTGGTGCGTCACAATACTTTTACATCTTACCGATATACAGAGGTTCACTCGAGCCTCGTTCTATTTCGTAACAGGTATTAATACCATGGTAAAAACTTTTCAGGATACTCAGTAAGAGACGTGACCTCAATCGGTTGATTACAAGTTTTGATGACGTTTTTATGAAAATCGAAGCTCATATCAACATCCCTGAGTATTTATCCATAAAATCTCTGGATAATCGAGTTCAGAAGTGTCTCTTGGTGTCTTGGCTTGGGGGTGCCTTGCTCTGCTGCACGTATAGTCTCGACCCAATCACTGACAGCATCACGTCGGGCTCTTTCCCCGATATACCGCTAAAATATAACAATGAACATGACATCATCGAAGAAGGTCTGCCTCTCAAGTGCTGGTGGCCGTATGACGTGACAACATATCCCACCTATCAACTGACGTACGCCTATCAGGTGACGTTTCTAATCATCCACATCATGTACTATATAATAATAAACACCATCTTATACGCAGTGCTTTATCATATCATTCATCGATTCAAGATTCTTCAATATGCTCTCAAGAACGTCATAGATGCTTCAATCAAAAAGGTCATAAACAAGGAAATGGAGGGGCTTTCCAGCCAGTTGAAACAGAGAGATTATAAATGGTATAACACAAGGAAGACCCGTCCTCTTATCAAGATGATGAAAAACACATATTCACCAATAATAGGCGAATGTATTCAGATTAGGTCCAGAAATAACAGAAGAAGCCTATCAGAGAGGGTGAGGCGGGTAGGCTCTCTTAAGACATTTTTGTCAAGACTCCAAAACAGCCATCAAGATGATCTAATTGGGTTGTATGAAACTTGTGATTGTGACAGGTTACACCACAAAATAAGCATTCAGATGGAACAGGATCTCAAATTGTACATTCAATACAACCAGTGTTTACTAAGGTATATCATATTTATTTAAAAACACAATGTTACATAATCATTGTTTAGTGGAAAAAAATTGGGTCCAAACAAACATGGCAAAGGCATTATCTTCTCCTAACACATCTTTTTCTCTGCACCATAATTATGCTATTAGATGTATGCACCTCTTTATTAATCACTCAGAACATTACATAGCATACTGTGAGAAATACTTAATTTTAGCAAATTTCTATTGAGGGGGTCACAATTTAAAATGAATACTATACATTTGCGAGCGATAATCTAAATGTAAATCAAAGCCTGTGTCCAATTTTTTTTCTCTATATTGGAGCTTTTATTAACGCTGCCAAAACTATCTTGTAATGGTCCTTGTGCAAAACTTTATTTTTGCCCTCCCCCTCCCTCCTTATTTGGAGAGGATAAGGGAACCAGAATAACACAAATACAATATAACAATAATTATTGTTTATAAATAACTTTTTGATTAAACAAGAAATATGAAAGATAATTTACATGAGTTTATAAATAAAACTAATTATTTTAATCACACTTTTCTGGCTTTCATTTTAGCAAATTAATTTAATTACATCATCATCATCCATCCTAATTAATATCTTTACCGATATTCATTCGAAATTATTGAAAGATAGGATGATCGTTCCTGTCCGTGGGTCGATATTAAATAAGTCTTAGTTATTTTTAAAAGTCTCTTGGGCTCACTCAACGCACTCGGTTCACTGACATCTGAACCGCACAGCATATCAAGGCGGCGAAATTTATAAGTTTAAAACATTATTATTATATTTAACCAATTTTCAGTCAGTTACATTCCACGGCTCTCTTTGTCTTGTGCCTGCCTGTGTACCAGATTAGTTACGCCACTGCTTCTATGCATCGAAGAGAAAATCAGGTAGATGCTTTTATTCTAGGATGTGTTGGACATCAGTTTTAAAACAAATGTAATGAAGTGGCTCTGACATTGAGCGTTAGTTATAATGTCACTCACTTCTAAGAATTATTGTCTATATGTAGTACGGTCAAGACCTCCAGAAACACCCCTAGTTGATGGATGATAGCGTAAGCCAATTTTTATCTGCTTTTTAAGAGAAGTAAAAGCTGAAAAACCGCACTAATAGTATTAGCTATGATGCGTGTTTTAAACATAATACTAATAATATTTAACAATATATTAAGTAGTGGTCTGGTGTCAAGTTACTAGCTACAAATCCAGAGCTCGCGGGTTCGATCCCGGCGCTTCCCCCAATGTATCTGTGCATCAATGGGTCTAGAACGGAGGATAAATTAAGCCTCGTGAAGACAAATGAGGAGCTACTTGAATAAAGTAGTAGATCCAGTTTAAAAAACTGAGATTAACGGCCGTAGGGCTAGTTTTGCTGACCACAGACACCCTTGATCCGCAAATGTTGGCACTTTCATCGCTAATCACTAGGTTTAGCTCGCTTGCGGGCTGACACCGTGAAGTTGGTTGTTTTACTATGTTCCAGTGTATGCAGCCAACTGGAAGAAATAATTCATCCCATGGTTTGCGCCGACATGTTGTCAACTTTGCTGGTGTTTTGTGTGTGTACCTTCCAACTGTCCTTGGTAAGACCAACATATTTCTTGCCTGATCTAAAATAGTACTCGTAAGCATTGTATTATTTTGAGAACCACAGTAGTATAGTAATTATAATAATAATACTTAACACAATGTCTTAATACCCGTTCCGAGTTATACGCTTAAGTACTAATTACGCTAATAGGTGAGGAAATTGGGAAGGTTGAATAATAAGGAAGTGATCCCGCATTTGCGCGGAGGGAGAATGGAAAACCATTTAGGAAAAACCACCCCAGTTCACCCGACCGAGATTCGAATCTCAATCTCCCCGTCCTCGGCAATCTAGCTTAAGACGAAACTAGCGCGTTAGCTAACTACGCCACCGAGGCGGGTCACAGTCGTATAGTTTTATTTATATAGAAATTGAGGTACTAGTACATTTGAAATAACTATATTATGTTAGTACATTTGAAAAAATTAGTATATGACTTGGCTTAAAAGTGGAAATTCATTTTATGAATTTATTTACTAAAAGGGTGAATTTTCTACTAGCTGTTTGTTTCTAACTACGATGATATGGCATCGCCAAGCGTTTATTTCATATTTATTTAGCATTCAATTATGTGTACGTTTTCGTTGTATTCACTGAAAAATTTAAAATTATATTATTATTATTATTATTGTTTAACGGCCCATCGACACATCTAGGTCATTAGGGCCTTGAAATATATTAAAAACATAATAAGATCCCCATAGGGGAAAGAGATAAAACATTCACCATTTGAGACACTCCATAGGAGTGCTCAATTGGAACTTGGTATAAATTAAGTGATACACCTGCTAAAAAAAACCACAAGTGTATCACTCCAATAAAAAGACAAAACAAACATATTAAAATATAACACGTTAAAAAGACAAAACATGTTAAAATGATAATACGTTAAAAATACAAAACAACATGTTAAATTGTAATAAAACTGTTAAAAAGATCTCAATATGAATAATATCCAAAAGAGCCACTTTATAAAAAGTGACTCAAATGGCATTAAAAAGATCCGCCTGGCGTATAAAACGGAGTAAACAAATAAACTCATCCGCACTATCGCGTAATAAAAAACGTAAGTCACCTTTAAAAATCAAGAGCCAGACGGATAGGGGCTAGTTTGCGACACTCCACCAAAATGTGATGCACACTAAGGGGAGTATCACAAAACTCACACACTGGAGGTGGATCCCCTCTTAGTTAAAAAACTATGGGTCAATGAAGTATGCCCGACGCGGAGTCTCGTCACGATGACCTCCTCTCTTCTAGACTTTCGTATAGAAGAGGGCCATCGCGACACCACCGTCCCTGATGGACCGCAGCTTGTTCTGAGCAGGGGTCGAGACCCACTGCTCGTGCCAGGTGCGTAAGACCCCACGCCGAACATAACCCTTAAGGTCTAAAAACATGACACCCAGACTCGCCTCAGGAGGCAGGCGTGCTGCCTCCTTGGCCGCCTGGTCAGCCAGTTCATTTCCTGAAAGACCGGCGTGACCAGGAACCACAAAAGGCGAGCCGGTGTTTAATGAATCAATTTTTAAAATTTGTTCGTGAATCATCTGCACGAGAGGATTCCACGAGTAGAGTGTGGACAATGCCAACAGAGCACTCATGGAATCCGTGCAGATGAGAACAGAACGGTGACACTTACGATATACAAAACATAGAGATTTAAAAATGGCATATAGTTCAGCCGTAAAAACACTGGATTCACCAGGTAGAGCAAATTTAAAATTGGATCCTTCCACAACAACAGCACATCCCACGGAGGCCCCGCATTTTGAGCCATCCGTATAAATGCGTTTAAACCCTCGAAAGCGGGTTGCGAGGAGCTCATTAAAGGTCCTCTCGTATAAGAAGTGTGGGGTGGTCGCTTTAGGGAACTTGGCAAGATCAAAATGGCATTGAGGTAGGCGTATCTTCCAGGGAGAAACTCGACCTGGGGATGTGGGGATAGCCTTTGGCAGGACTATCCCACACGTGTCGAAAACCGATAGCATCCTGATCCCAACCGGCCTTGTACTACGCCATTTGGTTTCATACAAGACACGGTTAGGGGGATGAAACACAGGACGATAGGCAACATGCTGCGCCATACAATGAAGTTTCGACACGTAAGATGCCAAAAGATAGGACCGCCGGTAAGAAAGAGGGGGCTCACCGGCGTCGGCACAGATGCTGACGACTGGACTGGTACGAAAGGCACCAGTAGCCAGTCGAATGCCAGCATGGTGGACACTATCTAGCATCTTTAACGCCGAGGGTCTAGCTGAGCCATAAACAAAGCTCCCGTAATCCAGTTTAGATCTGACCAGGGCCCTATACAGGCGCATCAAAGTTTCCCTATCAGCACCCCAGGACCGACCGCTAATGACTTTGAGCAAATTCAATGCTTTGATACACCTCGCTTTCAGGTCTTTGATGTGGGGGATCCAAGTTAATTTAAAATCAAATAAAAGTCCCAGAAACCTTACGCTTTCTGAGACTGGTAAAACAAAGTGATTGATTAAAATACTGGGGGCTGGCTGTATTCCGCGTGTTCTATGAAAGTGGACAACCGTCGTCTTGGCTGCAGAGAAGCGAAAGCCATTACGCGATGCCCACGATCCAAGATTGTTGACAGAGAGCTGTATCTGCCGTTCAGCCCTGTGGAGACTTGACGAACTGCAATAAATTGCGAAGTCATCCACAAAGAGGCATGACCGTACAGGCATGCGCACATTGTCAACAATGCTATTTATTGCGATAGCGAACAACGTACAGCTCAGAATACTACCCTGAGGCACCCCATTTTCTTGAATAAAATCATCGGATAAGGTGTTATTCAACCTTACCCGGAAGTGTCTATCCGACATAAAATTGGATATAAAAGAAGGAAGGTTTCCTCGAAACCCCCAATTGAAAAGTGTTTTCAAAATGCCGTACCGCCAGGTGGTATCGTAGGCTTTCTCCAGATCGAAGAAGACAGCCAGAAGATGCTGCTTATGGAGAAAAGCGTCACGAATAGCCGTCTCTAGACGGACAAGGTGATCCACCGTGGATCGGTTACGGCGAAAACCACATTGAATATTAGATAGCAGATTGCGGGATTCTAAATACCATATAAGTCGCTTATTAATTATTTTTTCCAATATTATACACACACAACTAGTTAAAGCTATCGGTCTATAGCTAGTTGGCTCTAATTTATCTTTGCCACTTTTATATATAGGTATAACGGTTGCTTGCCTCCATAGTGAGGGGAACTGCTGAGATTCCCAAACACTATTATAGAGGTCTAAAAGAAGTGCCTGTCCGGCAGGGGGCAGCTGACGCAACATCTCATAATGAATGTCGTCTGGACCAGAGGTTGTGCTGCCGGCCTGGGACAGGGCATAGGTCAGTTCATCTTTGGTAAAGGGGGAGTTATAATCCTCCCCCCGACTTCGACCAAAATCAATAGCATGGCGCTCGATGTTCCGCTTATAAACTGCGAACTCGTTAGTGTAGCTCGCAGTGCTAGAAATAGCGGCGAACATCGAGCCCAATACATTAACGACCTCCTCAGGGGAGGAGACACGTGAACCGTTAGACATGAGGGCAGGTATATTGTTATTGGAATTGTTGCTATTACGTATTTTATTGATATTATCCCAAACCTTAGTTGTGGGGGTGGATATTGTAAGGGTTGAAATAAATTTTCTCCAAGACTCTCTTCTGCTTTCACGAAGTATACGGCGAGCTCGAGCACGTAGAATCCGGAATGACTCCAGGTTCTCCAAAGTAGGACGTCGGTGAAAAAGACGTAGGGCCCTTCGACGGTCAGAAATAGCCAACCGACACTCTTCGCTCCACCAGGGAACGGGACGGTGGCGCGGATTTGGCGAGGATTTAGGGATGGAGGCCCTCGCCGCCGCGATGACCGTCGAAGTAAAATACTCAGTCTTAACATCGACGTCAGGAGAAGGGGATTCGTGGAAAACGGCGAGCTCGCGGAATTTATCCCAGTCGGCACGTTTAATCACCCATTGGGGAACTCGTGCTGTACTTGGGCAATCTTGGAGTGGGGAAAGCAGTATAGGGAAGTGATCGCTTCCACATAGGTCCGTATGGACATCCCAAAGGAAAGGGCAGCGATACCTGGGCTACATAAAGATAGGTCGATGGCAGAGGATACACCATTAAAAGTGGAGAAGTGTGTCTGGGTCCCGGTGTTCATTAGCACCAGGTTTCCCGAGACAAGAATATCCTCTACCATCCTCCCGCGGGAATCTGTAAAATTAGATCCCCACACCAGGTTATGCGCATTAAAGTCCCCCAAGATGATATAGGGGGCGGGAAGTTGCATAAAGAGGGCCTCTAAGCTCCTCTTCGAAATACGTTCACCTGGCGGGAGGTATATGCAGCATACTGTCATCTCCAAAGCAAGGGAGACTCGGACAGCGATAACTTGGAGATCGGAAACGATGTTAATATTTTTGTGATATATATTGCTTCGTGCGAATATAGCCACACCTCCGCTAGCCCGATCAAGAAAGGCTTGTCGGTACGATAGACATCGTACCCACGAAGCATCGGGTTGTCATTTGGGCGGAAGTGGGTCTCCTGCAAACACAAGATGGAAGGATGCAGGGAAGAAATTTGTTGTTTAATTTCCTCTACACGAGCATAGAAACCTCTACAATTCCATTGTAGTAGCGACATAAGTTATTAGTATAAAATTTAGTTATCCTCGCAATCCATGACACTATCTCTTAAAATTAAAAATTGGTTGAGGGCCTTTTTTTGTCCTCTTGCCTTTCCCAGTCTCTCCTGGACCTCCCGCTTTAGGAGAGGCTTCGGTTTACTTTGGAGAGACTGGGTAGTCGGATCCTTGCGCGAAGGCTTTGTTAAGGCCTTCGACGCTTTTTTACTATTATTCTTTTCGGCGGTCTCTCGCTGGTCCTTCTTCAAGGCACCAGTGGGACTCGCCTTTACGGCCTCACCTGTTTCGCCACTCATCCCGGCCTCTGGAAGCCCAGAGGCGAGAGTGAGCGACTCAACAGTGGCCGCATGCAATTTATTTCCCCGAGGAGGGCTCGGGGAAGTTCCCCGAGGAGGGCTCGGAGGAGTTCCCCGAGGGGGGCTCGGAGGAGTTCCCCGAGGGGGGCTCGGGGGTGTTCCCCGAGGGGGGTTCGGGGGAGTTCCCCGGGGGGGCTCGGAAGTGTTCCCCGAGGGGGTCTCCTCGGGGGTACAGGTGGTGGAGGCGACTGTTGTGAGGGTGTCGCCACCTGTCCTATATTTCGCATCACCATAGTTGATGCTGGTTTTTTTGTTGAGTCTCGAATAGAGACGAGTGGCACAGGTCGTGTAGAAGTCTTTGCAATATTAACTGCGCAGTGGCAGTTAGGGCAATTTATATTTTGGCTAACAATTTGGCTGTAGGAACTTTGAAATACCGGAGCTTGTAGTGCAGTATACTCTTTGCGTGCCTGGGCATAAGGGATCTTCTTTTCTGTTTGGATCTCCAGGACTTTTTTCTCTACTTTCCAATTCGGACAGGACCGAGACCAGGCAGAATGAGGACCCTTGCAATTAATGCAGAATTTAGGAGACTCGCATGGTTGTTCGTGAGCCTCCTGTCCACAATCCGCACAGGTTGGCTTACCACGGCAACGCAGCTTCGTATGCCCGAATTCCTGGCACTGAAAACAGCGCCGAGGGTTGGGGACATACGGCCGGACCCTAAGCACGTGGAAACCAGCTCGGACCTCCTTTGGTAAGGAAGGAGTGGCAAATGTTAGGATATAACTGTCAGTATTCTTCACTACATCGTTCCTTTTGATGGTAATCCTATATACTTCGGTGACATGTTGAGGGGAAAGCTCCTCACAGATGTCCTCAATGCTTACGCAGTCGAGGTCATAGCAAGTGACCACTCCCTTGCAAACATTGAGGAACCTGTGCGGTTCCACCTTCACCTTTAAATGATTCGAGGGGCTCAACGGTATGGTAGTTATTGCCATTATTTTCGCTGTCTGAAGGTCATTTTCGGTCTGGATCATTATTGTGCCATCGCGCAGTTTTCTAATTGAAACCCCAGACTCGGCCGCTCCACTAATCACTCTTTCGAGGACAAATGGGCTGACACGCCTGAGGTTCTCATTTTCTTCTATTCGAGACATTACCAGGAAGCGGGGCTGGGGCCTCACCACTTCCTGGATTTTTTCAATTAAAGGGCTGGACGGCCTTACCCGTTTCCGCCTCTTATCTATATTACGACCCTGCGAGGGGCCGGGCAGACAGTTGCCAGCAGTGTTTGGCAGTACGTTGCCAGCGGCGACAATGTTGTTGGCCATGCCATGATTGGGGACAACCTACACAATACTCGGATCGTAGACCCAGGGTGATCCAAGTTGGTTCTACCACATATGGCCCTGTTAACTGTCCCGGCGAGAGGCTCTATACGACGCTAGACATGACAACCTTCGCATAGAGCATCGCCGAGAGAGAGGTCGTCGCAGCAAGTGGGTGTAGGAAAGTGCCAATTTTACGTCCGGGCCCTCATTAACGCAACCGATCTTTTCCCAAAGTAGGGTACCCGGTTATTGTCATCCCTAAGGCCCTTCTACTAAGGTATTGCAACCGGCGCACTTTCATTTAGGAGCTCAAGGCAGTGGTATCCAATAGTAAACAGAGAAGAACCGGGTTAGTTGCCAAGGTCGTCAACGGAAAGGCCAAAGGCCTCTGTGCAGTGTGAACGGTGGGGGAAGGAAGAAAAAGGTAAGGGTAGATAAAGCGAAGGGGGAAGGGTGAAAAAAAGGGGGAAAGTGAAGGAAGAAGAAAATGATGTGAAAGGAAAGATATAGGATAGGTTTGTCCCACACGAGGTCGTACTGCACAGAAGCCTCCCCTTTTAGTCGCTTCTTACGACAAGCAGGGGTTACTGCGGGACTATTCTAAACCCCGTCCCGCAGGGGGGTTATATTATTACTTAAGGTAAAATTAATTTAAGTCCTTTAAAAAAAAGTGTATTTTAGGAAATGTTTACAGACGTATTCTTATTGTTTCATCAATCCTTTGCAATCCCTCCTAGAAGGTATAGGAAGGAATGTATTTTTTTAATGTTATGATACAGAGTATCTCAATAAAATATAAATGATAGCGTGAATATTAGATGGCATTGCTTTACCCTTGCCTTCAGTAGTTTAGTACATTCCGCCAGATTGCATCACAACAATATAAATGAAAATGGCGAAGCCGCGTTTATTGTTCGAGACACGTTAAATATTATTGGAAAATGGAGAATGCTTTGGTGCTGATGGTGGTCATTTTGAAAGTTTCCTGGCAAAGCATCGTGTCGATGTAATGCTGTTGGGAGAAACCCACTTGCGCTCCGCAATGAGGTTCTCGTTAGCAGAGTTGATCTGCCATCGGAGTGACCGAGCGGTGGATGTGGAAAAGGGCGGGACGGCGGTCCTGGTCCGGAGGGGCCTTGACCATCACGTCATCTCACTTCCTCCCCTCCAACACATGGAAGCATCGGCTATCCAACTGGTGACCTCGACCGGCCCAGTGCGTCTCATTTCCATCTATTTCCCTGCCTACCACCGGTTCAACCGGGCTACGAGGGCCGACATGGAGGTACTGCTTCGAGGTACCACGTCTGTTTTAATCGGTGGTGACTTCAACGCTAAGCACCCTTCATGGGGCTCTAGGATTATGTGCGCTCGTGGCGGATTGATCCGCGACGTCATAGATCTACACGGTCTGGTGGCTTCCAGCCTTCCCACACCTAACCACTTTCCTCTCAGTCTCATTGGTTTCCCGGACGTCCTAGACTTCGTTGTCTACAGAGGGATCAGAAGGCGGTTAGTGCTGAAGTCTCTAGCTGAGCTAGACTCAGATCACAACTCCGTTCTTGTGAACCTGGGACACGCGGTGTCCTTTATAGACCCTTCCTCAAAACCTGACCTAAAGCTCACTGACTGGGACAGGTTTACGAATGTGTTGAGAGAGGTTGGGACCCACCCCTACCTTCGAGAATACCGGAACATTGTCTGGGAGGACACGATTGAGAGCCTGTACATGCAGGAAAGGTCCCTGTGGCAAATGACGAGGAACTTCATGTGGGTCCCCGCACCAAGGATGCCTATTGTGGGTCGCAACGGGGTGGCTAACTCCAACCAGGAGAAGGCCGATGCTCTCGCTGAGCACTTAGAGGCGCAATTTGTACCAACTGACAACCCGTCAGATCCAGTGCACGTTGCGCACGTGGCTAAGGTCATCGATGCGGTCTCGTACAGGCCCTTGGATGAACCTGAACTGAAAGAAATGTCGCGTGCGATAGCCGCTCTAGATTAAACTCCTCGTGGAGTTATTCAACGCCGTCCTGTTCCTGAGTCACTTCCTCGAGCTCTGGAAGCACGCCAACGTCCTCTGCTTTCATAAACCGGGTAAGGACCCTGCCCTAGCCTCGTCCTACCGACCGATCGGCTTGCTCGACTGTTTGGGCAAGTTGTTAGAGACTACTACTAACGAGACTGACCCGACATGTTCACGAGGCGGGCATCTTGGTGGACGAGCAGTTCGGCTTTCGGGCGGGAGACACTACGTCTCATCAAATCGTCAGGCTCGTGGAGCAGGTCACGAGGAACGCCAACATCAACAGGCTGATTGGTGATGTCTTTCTCGACGTGGCAAAGGCCTTCGACCGTGTTTGGCACAAAGGTCTCCTTTTCAAACTCCTCTCTCTGAACCTGCCCTTCTACCTAGTTAAGGTTGTGGAATCTTATATATCCCACCGCACCTTCTCCACTACCTTTGGGAACGCCACATCCCAAGTTAGAAGCATCCGGGCTGGAGTGCCACAGGGTTCCCTCGTGAGCCCGGTGTTCTTTAGTCTGTATATAAACGACATTATAAAATCTTTATACACCATATATATATATATATATATGCTCAATTCTCAATGGAACTTTATTAATTCTTTTCTTATCATAATTATCTTGTCATCAATATTATACACCTTATTTTATTTTAACTAATGTCTATAATACATGTATTTTAATATGTTTTATTATTTTGTTACATATGTGCTTTTTGACTCACATTTTTAATGTGTTTGTAAAGGTTCAATTATTACTTTTTAACCTAATTAAACTTTTCTCAATACATATCTATTTTCACTCACAATTATTGATTCTAATTGATTTTTGTTTCTTGTTTTAACAACAACTTTCCCACTCAGTCCATTGACTCTTTATGAAAATTATACTTAATTGATATTGTCAATATAATTTATATTAATAACCAATTTCTATCTTATTCATATCCTTCAATTTGATATCTATTTTTATCTAATAGGATTTATACACCAAGTTGGCACTGTATGAGGACGACACGGCTTTAGTAGTGGAGTCGTGGCGAGGGCAGCTGGTGTAGAAGCGACTCCAGACGCAACTGACGCAGTTGGAGGGGTGGCTGACCACTTTTAGAACAAGTATTAACGTGTAGAAGAGCACAGCAGTGCTCTTCACATGGAAAATAAAGTTCTACGGGCCAACACCACTCCGGCTGTTCGGAGAACAGATCAGATGGGCGGACAGTGTCAAGTACCTGGGACTTATGCTGGACACCAAACTGACCTGTAGACAACACTGTAACAAGAGACTCAACAAGGCGAGGCAAAGGCTGGGAATCCTAGGCCCACTACTTGACAGGCTTAGCTATCTGTCTTCAAGGAACGGTCTGACACTGTACAAGTAGTTGCTCAGATTGATCCTTGACTATGCGTGTCCCACTTGGGGCCACCTGACAGACAGGTATATAAGGAGGATGCAGGCGTTCCAGAGCATGTGTCTGAGGGTCATTGTGGACGCACCTTGGTATGTCCGGAATGAGATTCTGCATCGCGACCTGGATATGCCTACCATCAAAGACCACTTCCTGGGATCGGCGCAGTCCTTCAACGCCACATTTCCCAGTTCCACCAATCCTCTTATCCGGGGGCTTGGGAACTACTTCATCGATCCTGTAGGGTGCCATAGACGTCCCAAAGCCCTGCTCATATAAGCGAGATGTGTCAACAGTGGTTTGGGAGGCTCTCACCTAGCCCTTCATAGAGTAGTGTCTCCACACGTAACTCTAAAAACTGTTATTTGTTTTCCCAACATACTTTCCGTATTCCCCACCAGTATTAATAATATGTTTTTCTTTGTTTCAGAACTTCGCGAAACGCGGCAACCCGTTTTTAAAGTCCAAAACCACACGGTGTGACTAGTTGGTCGGTACATGTTCGAACTTTCTCTCGTGCTCCCCTTTAGGATACATCAGAGTATGCTATTGCGATTGTGAAATCTTTCTATTAGCTCGCTGGGCGGCCATTGTCTCTCACGTTATCACACGCCAATGGAACCTCCTTATTCTTCCATTTGACAAGGCCAAGTAGCAGTGGAGGGTATATAAATACGGTGATTCCTGGCGTAGGTCAGTCGGTGAGTGGTTACGCAACCCGGGTGTGCAACCTTTTCGAAAGAGAAAAAATAAAACTGTCAAAAATCAGAAAGAGTAATATTGTGCTCTTGTCCTTTACCTCCCACCGCGACTCACGTTTCCAGGACCATCCCCCTATCTCACCACCACGACCCACGTTGCCGGGACCAACACCTTACCTCCCAACCGCAACTCACGTTGCCAGGACTTCCCCATATTCAAACGCGATTTCCTTCTTTCCAACCGCGACTAACGTTGCCAGGACATTCTCACCGACATTTTTCCTACCCTTACCCACAAGTGTCTGAAAAAACGTCACCCAGAGACAACACTTCGTTGAGACATCAACCAATTACCCCAAAGCTGCAAACAATGGATAACAAGGCGAGTGTAGAGCCATTTAGTAAATACTATCAAAAAGAAACTTCCAACCGGAATTCGAACCCCTTAATTTCCTCGGTCAACACTTAGATTTTGGGTATATGCCAATTATCTTCTAAATAATAACTAGTTTACAACTTAAAACTCACGATAACTAGTATTCTGCACTCCTAGCAGCTAACAAACACGAATAACACTACACGTTGGAAACATCCCATTCCGCTCTCGTTTTACAATTGACGAGAGCTGTGAGCAGCCGCATGCATTCCGACATGTATAGCTACAGCCTATCCCCCGGCCCTCCTACAGTCTGCGTAATCAAACGTTTCAGTAGACGTGACTCCGAACAGAAAAGTACACACACACCATGCATGTGTACGAAAATAACCTTAGAGACCGGCGGCCTCTTTCATTCAACAACAGAGACATCAACAACAAAACTCCCTCCCCAATCCACGGCCACAAACAACATCTAAGCATGAATCGAATTACGTATCCTGTTGAGTGGGATCTTCAAGCAGAACATTAGAAGAGTAATATTGTATTTTCCTTTGGGAATAGGTGTTCGGCAAACGCTTAGCACATAAGAAGATACGCCACTGTAAGTAACACATTAACAAGATGGGGTCTGCCCTTTTACTTGTTACAATATATGGTAGTAAAATGTGTATACATTTTATTGAGATACTCTGTATGTGTATAGCTTTGAATTATTAACTTTAGTGTATATATTGGGGCACAATAGTTAGCTTATCCAATTTATTTATTCTCAAATTAAAATTGATAAAAAATCTAGATCGCCTTTGGGTGGTTTAAAAATAATAACTAAACCAATGTAAAATCCTTATGGAGTAAGACAAATAAAAAATAGTACACCCGATGAAAGCGGCAAATGATGCACCTAGTAAAATAAAAAACACAAATATAAAAGTTATAAACTCAAATATAAATGATAAAATAGCCAAATGAAATACTCTACTCGGCCGTGAGATGGCCTCTCAACTAGCATTGTTATTTCTGTTGCAGCCAGAAGGTCACGAGTTCATGTCTTATTTAGAAGTGATATGTGATGTTGGCGCAATGACTCTTACCTTATGTTGGCTTAGTCACGAGTTAACGATACAGGTAAGCAATCAACAGAACATAGCTTTAACATTTAAGAAGCAAACTGAATAGTTTAATGAGTAGAATTTTCCTAAAAATATATATCCAGTAGAACGATTAATACTAGTAGTTCTTGGAACGGTAGACCTCAGTCCCTTAATGTTTTTAAGTAGATAAATATTATTGAACTATTCAGGCGAGTCGACACAACAAGGTCAACAGCAAATTGTTTAAACAATTAAAGCCATAGTAAAATCCCTGTGGAAAATAAATACAAGGGGCCACATCTACTAAAAATAGCAGATGAAGAGAATAAATAAAATGTAAAATTTAAAGATTAAAACATGCACTAGAAAATCAGATAACTAAAATGAAATACAAATACTAAACAATTTACTAACTTTTTTAAAAACAAATCTCAACATGAGACCAAGTGAAACTCGAATGGAATCTATAAATATTCGATTTATGTATAAAATGGAGTAAACAAATGACTATCCGCATTGTCGAGTAATAAAAAACAAAAGGTCACCTTTAAAATTAAGAGCACGTCGAATAGGGGCATAACTTGTGAAACTC
This sequence comes from Timema cristinae, assembly GCA_039000515.1. Classification (NCBI taxonomy): domain Eukaryota; kingdom Metazoa; phylum Arthropoda; class Insecta; order Phasmatodea; family Timematidae; genus Timema; species Timema cristinae. The sequence continues at coordinate 29,700,380 of JBCFYV010002255.1, forward strand.
CACCAAAATGTGGTATACTCTAAGGGGAGTATCGCAAAGCTCACACACTGGAGGTGAATCCCCGTTTTCCCAACGTTACCCCGAGCATTCAGTAGAGCGAATGTGGGTATTCTGTAAAACAAGATAGAAAAATGCAGTGAAGAAATTAGTTGTTTTATTTCCTCGACACGAGTATAAGAGCCCCTACAAATCCAATGTAATAAGGACATCAACAAACTAGATAAAAAGTAATAACTATCCACGTAATCCATATTATTGTCTATTAAAAACATAATTTTATTCAAGGTCCTGGTCCTGCGCACTTTGCCAATTCTCTTCTGGAACTCTCGATGAGGAAAGATTTACGTTTTCCAGGAGACACCGGGGTAATCTTCTAGCTTGGAAATGTTTTGGCTGTTTTTTTAGACACCTCCGCTTTTAAAGGACCTCTTTGGACCTTTTTCTTTGTATTGTTGTAAGCGACCAGGCACCTTAATGATGTTCAGGTGTTGTGATTTAGATTAGTTTTAACCGCAAAAGTACTAATCAAAGCTAAGTTAAGCTAATTTCACTTTTCAGGATTTGATTAAGAAATTCAATATTATGTTTAGTTGAAATGTGGATTTGATAAACAATATAATATTACAATAATCAGACATATATTAGTTTGAAATATTATTCTAGTTATTTATAAATATTAATTTTATTCTATAAAGTTCCATGGCATCATGATGATCCGACTGATAAGCTGTGTAATGAGCAGGAATTTAACATTACAATTTTTCTGGTAAACAAAAATATACTATCTTATTGAGCAAATGAAATGACATCGTAAAAAAAATTCTTTTTAGGATAACTAGCATAATATTGTATTACTGTACTGTAACAATATTTTAGGACCCCACTTATAATAATGAACATTTTAAAATAATAGTGGTTATAGGGTGAATTTCACTTTGGCAACCGTGTATAATGAAGGCCAAACTGCGACTTGCAATTATGTTAACATTCCTCCCTCCCCTTTGGTGTTTTGAGAATTATCATATTGCAATATCAATGTCGAATTTATACTAATATAATTGAGGTTTGGAACTTTCAGAAGTAGAACTAGTACTTTTGTTTTGTTGATTAAATAAAATGTGGAGAAGATAATATACAACACTGATGAGAACCAGTTAATTTATATGGTAGCAAGCAGTGTTCCGAACTGGCTTTAACCACGGCGTACAGTAAGGCCTAATTCTGGTCGTGAATAAGGAACCATCTGCTTGAATAAAACTTGGAAGTTTCAAGTTTTACGAACAGTTCCAAATTCACTTTGTGTTGACCCATTTTCAACCAGGACATTTCAACATTGGTAAAAACCAGCCCATATTCTATATTTTATTTCAGTTTATAATAATCATCCCCATTTGGAGACGAAAATAGCCTAGTATAACGTATTCTATTAATATTTGTCTAATGCAGAGCAACATCTTTAAATTTTGTCAAACCTAGGACATGGAATGTAATATTTATAGGTTTTTTTCATTATATATATGGCCCTGTTAACTGTCCCGACGAGAGGTCCTATACGACGCTAGAAATTACAATCTTCGCATAGGGCATCGCCGAGAGAGAGGTCGTCGCAGCAAGTGGGTTAGGAAAGTGCCAATTTTACGTCCGGGCCCTCATGAACGCAACCGATCTTTTCTCAAAGTAGGGTACCCGGTTATTGTCATCCCTAAGGCCCTTCTACTAAGGTATTGCAACCGGCGCACTTTCATTCAGGAGCTCAAAGCAGTGGTATCCAATAATAAACCAAGGAGAGCCATGTTCGCTGCGATGGTCGACAACGGAGGGGCCAAAAATCTCTGTGCAGGACTGAATGGCAGGGGAGGGGAAGAAAGAGGTAAGGAGAGATAAAGTGAAGGGGGAAAAGTGAAAAAAAAGAGTGAAAGTGAAGGAATAAGAAAATGATGTGAAAGGAAAGATATAGGATAGTAAACCTGCTAATAAAAAAAACCAGGGCCCTATTCCACCAACACACTTTGCAACTTTTCACTTTTCACTTTTCACTTTTCACTTTCCATTACATATTTTGTTCCACCAAAACTTAACTTTGCAAATCAAATTTTGAAAAGTGTAAAGTGAAAAGTGCAAAGACTTTGCACTTCTAAGCTTGTTTCTGTTCCACCATAGTCTTGGTTTGCAAGCTAAAGTAAATATATTTGGCAAAGTTTTGACTTCTTTTGCAAAGGATGAATTCACTTTACATTTTATAATTTTGTTCATTTTAAGGTATAAATAAGGATTTCCTTATGTTAATGTGTTGTCTGAATGACTTTGAATGGAAATATCATAGTGGATAATTTTAGAAGTGCTAACATTAATCTTGAAAATTAAATAAAATAACATAACCTAAAAAGGCTCTTTATACAGGATACTTGTATGGGTTACTATAAATACAGTTTCGTCATAGATTGATTTCATGTTATTTTTTCGTTTTGAAATTTAGTGTATTTATTTAAGAATTCTTTGTTTATTTTAACAGATTATTGATATATAATTTGCGTGATCAAAACCCTCTTTAAATTATGATCAGGCGAATGTTGTTGCACTTTAGTGATGAGTCTGATAGTGATGTTACTGTAAAAAAGATTTACAAACAAAGAGTAAATTTTGACATTGATAATAATTTTCAATTTAAAGA
>JBCFYV010002255.1:29709240-29724617 GCA_039000515.1 Timema cristinae
ACTAATCCAACTTTTACTATCTTAAATGGCCTCAAGCCACCCTATATTTATTTAACCAAGTGGTGCCCAATTTGTGGGGCAGACCCTCATGATGGTTGGGGAGGAACTGGGTAGGGGGGCCTGGAAATAAAAACAAAAGTTTTAGTACGATCAGTGGTTCTCGAATAATTAGTTCAAACCAACAAATAAGAAAAAATAGGTACTGGATTAGCAGTTTCTGGAAGATTTTCATCGTGACCGAACAAAGAGAAGAGTAAGCATGCACACCTGGTGTCGATGGTTAAGGTGTAGTCTCTAATGAGTAACTATCAAATTCTTAGCACCGGGTGGAGTAGTTGGCTAACGCGCTTGTTTCTTGTGGAGCCAGACTACCTAGGACGGGGAGGTAGAGGTTCGAATCTCGGTGGGGGAACGATGTGTTTTTTCCGAAAATGGTTTTCCACGCAAATGCTGGTTCGCTTCCTCTAAATTCAACCCTTACAATTTCTAATCCATTAGCGTAGTTAGTACTTGACCGTATAACCCGAACGTAAGTAAGACGCGGTGCTAAAAAAAATCTGAGCCTACAGATATAATACCTCAACAGTAATTGTTAATTACATATGTTTTAGAGAGAAGATTTTTGGCCATATAGGTGTTCCTATAAACTCTTTCCTTATTAATTGTTATTTAACTGTCGTATTTCAAACAAACTTTGGTATACACTGTGAAACCCCCCCAAAACACCTCCCGTTTATATTTTTATCGTCTTCTTTCTGGCCCTTTATTGTTCAAAGCTATGGAATAATTATTAATACCTTAGGACAAATAGGAGCACACTATTTTGACATTGTTTTAATAAAAACATATATTTTTTACAGAAATTTAAAAAAAAACTAAAAGTATGCATAGATACAATTTTTAGATCCTCTGATCCAACTTTTTTTTTTTTTAGAAACATGTCTTAAGGATGAGGAAGGTTGGAATTACAAGAGTTTACACTCATTTGCGTTGAAGGAAAGTGGAAAAAATTCAAGGAAAATCACCCTCGGTACACTCGACTGGGATTCAAACCCTGATCTCCTCGTCATCGATGGCTAGTTTATTGCGAGAATAACGCATTAGACCATTCGGCCACCAATATCTATCTATTATAAGCTAGAATAATATTTAAATATGAGTTTAAATAGCAAAATAGCTTCCAAACTCTCACTTTTTATTTATATCTTTGCTAACATAACTCATATCTTCACTAGAAGAAAAGAATCTAATCGTTGCGGCACAAGGCTGGTCCAAAATCATCCTTTTCATAGCCGACTCAAAAGTACCGGCTGGCCCTATCGTAAATGCAAACATTTTAGTGTACACGTTTCCCCAGGTACGGTGCTGGACCCAGGGAACAAAACTTTAGTTGTGCTCTGGCCGTGACCCAAAATGTGTCCCGGGTGTTCTGATCGATCGTGCGCGGCCTCATATACCTCCATTCAAAACACTCTACGCAAGGGTTGGCCGTGCGGATTGTTCGGTGGATGGATACAACATATAGGTCGAGACAGTGACAGATTTATATTTTTGCCGCCTAGGGACTACAAAGATCTTGCCCCCCCCCCCCCCCACTCACCCCTCTCCCTCCCAGACACCTCAAACCTCAGTCACCCACCCCTCAGACTCCTGCCTCTGTAAACTATAGACTAAATGCCAAACAGAGAAATATTATATTAACGATTAGTGTTATAAGGGACTTATGGTATACTGTAATATAAAACCTTCCGGGTAGCCTATTCATACCCTTGAATCTAATGATCACTAAACGGTCTAGGGGTAAGGTGTCGGACTTTTGTGCTAGGGATCCGGGTTCAATCCTCGGTCCCGGCACAGATTTATCTGATGCCAAACCCTTTCCTTTACCTCTGCAAGACGTGTATAATCACAACTTGTGAATGTGGTGGAATGTCAGGCCTCCACCGTGGTTCGGATCCCACGTTAAACTGTAGGTCCTCCATTTCATCTCACAATCACCCTACCATTACACATTAGCGTAAGTGCGTATAACGCGAATGGGTAGTAAGACGCGGTGCTAATAATAATAATTAATAATAATAATAATCACTAAAAAAACTCAAACGTAATCTTTCGTTGTTCAGCAACTTTTAAGGTGGGATTAAAGGGGACACGAGAAAAAGCCAGTGATTTGGCAGTTTTTTTTTTTTTTTTTTTTTGCCAAAATAAATACAATGTCGCTCCAATACAGATATATAATTTAATGTGCTTCACATGGTGACCTCAAAATTGATTGAATAATTGTCAAGAGTGTTCTGGAATTTAAAGACAACTTTTTCTCTTCATTTAAAATGTGTGTCATTTGATATACATAAATATATTCAGGAACGGTTGATATCACCATGTGAAGAAAATTAAATTCTAGGTTTCTATTTGAGCCAAATTTTATTTATTTTGGGTAAAAAAAAAGTTTTGCCATAAAAACTGCAAAAACATTGGCCTTTTCTCGCGTTCCATCCCATCTCATCTTAAGCTGCTGGCTTTTATTTCAATATTTTATTATTTAAATAGTTGTCTAGCAGAATAACAAAGAGATGGGTAATATTAACTTTTTCAATATCGATAGTTTTTTTTTACAAAATTTGCCGTCCAGGGTCATAGCCCCTTGAGCCCTCCTGTAAATACAGCACTGAGCCGAGACCGGTGTTCACCCTTTCCGATGTCACTTCCCCTCGCAAATTAGGATTTTGATTCAATTCATCTAAACCATATTTATAATTGATTTATAAATGAAGGCACATTGGAGAATGGTGGGAAGAATTACTGGAGCAAAAACAATATAAACTCCATGGCGTGAACCATCGACCGAGCGGCTGCCGCCTTTAGCATGAATAGTGCTAACATTTTCGTATAGAGGGTATCATGTGGTCAGCACAATGAACCCTCCTACCGTTAATCTCAGTTTTTTTAGACATAAACTGCTACTTATTTTCTAAAGTATCTCATTTGTCCTCATGAGGCTTAGTTTGACCTCGTTCCAGGTCTACCTGCTTTATAGTAATATTTTATAAGCGCCGAGGATCGAACACGGGACCTCTGTATCTATAGCCAGGAACTATGACCACATTATTACTTTCATAATTAAAAGAGAAACACTTTGTACACTTTGCACTGGACAAAAACGCACATCTTTCACACTTCAAACCGCTACTCCCACTGGAGAAAGACTGATAGTATACCTTTAACATGTTACACTTCCGCCACTAGAAAAAGAGGTACACTTCTCACACTTTACACTGCTGCCACTGGGAAAAGAGGTACACTTTTTACACTTTACACTGCTGCCACTGGAAAAAGAGGTACACTTCTCACACTTTACACTGCTGCCACTGGGAAAAGAGGTAAACTTTTCACACTTTACACTGCTGCCACTGGAAAAAAGAGGTACACTTCTCACACTTTACACTTCCGCCACTGAGAAAAGAGGTACACTTCTCACACTTTACACTGCTACCACTGAGAAAGAGGTACACTTCTCACACTTTACACTGCTGCCACAGAGAAAAGAGGTACATTTCTCACACTTTACACTGCTGCCATTGGGAAAAGAGTTACACTTCTCACACTTTACACTACTGCCACTGAGAAAAGAGGTACACTTCTCACACTTTACACTTCCGCCACTATAAAAAGAGGTACACTTCTCACACTTTACACTGCTGCCACTGGGAAAAGAGGTACACTTCTCACAATTTACACTCCCGCCACTAGAAAAAGAGGTACACTTCTCACACTTTACACTGCTGCCACTGAGAAAAGAGGTACACTTCTCACACTTTACACTGCTGCCACTAGAAAAAGAGGTACACTTCTCACACTTTACACTACTGCCACTGAGAAAAGAGGTACACTTCTCACACTTTACATTGCTGCCACTGGGAAAAGAGGTACACTTCTCACACTTTACACTGATGGCACTAGGAAAAGAGGTACGCTTCTCACACTTTACACTGCTGCCACTGAGAAAAGAGGTACACTTCTCACACTTTACACTGCTGCCACTAGAAAAAGAGGTACACTTCTCACACTTTACACTACTGCCACTGAGAAAAGAGGTACACTTCTCACACTTTACACTGCTGCCACTGAGAAAAGAGGTACACTTCTCACACTTTACACTACTGACACTGGGAAAAGAGGTACACTTCTCACACCTTACACTGCTGCCACTGAGAAAAGAGGTACACTTCTCACACTTTACACTGCTGCCACTGAGAAAAGAGGTACACTTCTCACACTTTACACTACTGACACTGTGAAAAGAGGTACACTTCTCACACTTTACACTGCTGCCACTGAGAAAAGAGGTACACTTGTAACACTTTACACTGCTGCCACTGAGAAAATAGGTACACTTCTCACACTTTACACTTCCGCCACTGAGAAAAGAGGTACACTTCTCACACTTTACACTACTGCCACTGAGAAAAGAGGTACACTTCTCACACTTTACACTACTGCCACTGAGAAAAGAGGTACACTTCTCACACTTTACACTACTGCCACTGAGAAAAGAGGTACACTTTTCACACTTTACATTGCTGACACTGGGAAAAGAGGTACACTTCTCACACTTTACATTGCTGACACTAGAAAAAGAGGTACACTTCTCACACTTTACACTGCTGCCATTGAGAAAAGAGGTACACTTCTCACACTTTACACTGCTGTCACTAGAAAAAGAGTTACACTTCTCACACTTTACACTACTGCCACTGAGAAAAGAGGTACACTTCTCACACTTTACATTGCTGCCACTGGGAAAAGAGGTACACTTCTCACACTTTACACTGCTGGCACTAGGAAAAGAGGTACGCTTCTCACACTTTACACTGCTGCCACTGAGAAAGAGGTACACTTCTCACACTTTACACTGCTGCCACTGAGAAAAGAGGTACACTTCTCACACTTTACACTACTGACACTGGGAAAAGAGGTACACTTCTCACACTTTACACTTCTGCCACTGAGAAAAGAGGTACACTTCTCATACTTTACACTGCTGCCACTGAGAAAAGAGGTACACTTCTCATACTTCACACTGCTGCCACTGAGAAAAGAGGTACACTTCTCACACTTTACACTACTGACACTGGGAAAAGAGGTACACTTCTCACACTTTACACTTCCGCCACTATAAAAAGAGGTACACTTCTCACACTTTACACTGCTGCCACTGGGAAAAGAGGTACACTTCTCACAATTTACACTCCCGCCACTAGAAAAAGAGGTACACTTGCAACACTTTACACTGCTGCCACTGAGAAAAGAGGTACACTTCTCACACTTTACACTGCTGCCACTGGAAAAAGAGGTACACTTCTCACACTTTACACTGCTGACACTGAGAAAAGAGGTACACTTCTCACACTTTACATTGCTGCCACTGGAAATAGAGGTACACTTCTCACACTTAGCACCGCTTATATTTGATCCATTAATTATTTTCGGTACCAATTTTCTTGCATATATATGATTCTGGACATATTAGGGACGATGTGTCACTATGGCCCTCTTCTATAAAAAAAATCTAGAAGCTTATAATTCATTGACCAATGGGTTTTTATTGAGACGGGATCCATCCACCTCCAGTGTGTGATATTTGCGATGCTCGCCTTAGAGTGTACCACATTCTGGTGGAGTTCCGCAAGGATGCATATATTCCCCTAGATCTTAATTTTAATGGTGACCTTCGATATTTGATGAGACAGTGTGGATGGAGTCATGTGTTTACTCAGTTTCACACGACAAGCGAATCTTATCAATTCCATTTGATTCTCACTTTTATAGAATGACTCACTTGCCAATTATCTCATTGAGGTTGTTTTAACTATTCTAGTATATTTTAATATGTTAGTTTTGTCTTTTTAATGGCGTGTATATACCTGCGTTTTTTTTAGCAGGTGTATCATCTCCAAATAATACTATTACTCCATTTTGGATACCAGTCATATGAAGTGTCCCAATTGAATTGTCTCATATAGAGATTTATTTTCAACTTTCCAGTAAAAATTTTAGAATTGTTGTGTGTTGTTTTAGTTTAATGCTTTCATCCGCAGATTTCGACAGTGGAATTATTTAGATTATATTTTCCTATGGGGATTTTATTATGATTTTGATATTGTTACGGCCCTAATGACTTCATTGTGTCGATCGGTCTATAAAACCAATAATAATAATACCAATAATAATAATAAGAAGAAGAATTAATAATACTAACATTTTTCTAGCTGTCAGATAAGGTTCTTCGTATGCAAATTAGACTATCTAGTTTTGGAAAGAAAGAAAAAAATGTAATCTCATTGGTTTAGAAATGAACGTAATTATTCACTTTTTGAGTTCATTCGTTATGATCTTAATTTAAGTTTATATATATTTTTTTTAGCACGTGTCCTATTATCTCTTAAGGCTATACGCACATGTACAAATTACTACGCTAATGTTTTAGAAATGAGGAAGGTTGATTTTAAAGGACGTGTACCCTCATTTGCGCCCCGATATCCCTGTCATCGGCAGTCTGGTATTAATACGAGAGTAAAGTTGAGTCTTTCAAATTATTATAACCCGTGGAGAAAATTAGTTTCATACAGTTGCATAGAGAGGCCGGGTTGGAATGAATTCAGACAGAAACGTTATAACTTTTTACTTTCTGTCAATCAGTCCCTCGGATAGAGAAGTATTGTGATCGTCAAAAAAATAAATGGAACTTGATATTTTGGTAGTAATATCGACTTTTCAGTTCACCTGAAGCATAAAAGAGGTTTTCGCGTTGCCGTCTGTCTGTATCTTTGACTAGAGCCGAAACCATTTTACCGATCGCTATAAAACCTGTTATATAGGTTTTATTGAGTTTCTCTCGAAGAGCTCTTACTTCCGAGGACGGGGAGATCGAGGTTCGAATCTCGGTTGGGTGAACTGGGGGTGGTTTTTCCAAAATAGTTTTCCACTCTCCTTCCACGAACATGTGGGTTCACTTCTTCTAAATTTAACCTTTCCAATTAACCATTTTAGCACCGCATCATACTACCCGTCAGGGCTATACGCTTATGTACTAATTATGTGAATGGTTTTAGGGATTAGGTAGATTATCTTATGAGGAAGTGTACTCGCTTTTACGTAGAGTGGAAAAACATTAAGGAAATACCACTCTAAATACACCCAACCGAGATTCGAACCTCGATCTCTCCGTCATCGGCAGTCTATAATCTACTGCGAGAGTGGTGCGTTGGACCACGCGGCCACCGAAGCGGTTATATTCTCGTTTTCTCGTGAAAATAACTTTAAGGGTACTTTATATATTATCAGAAATTTCCACATATATTCGTATCTCCGCAACTATTTGAGATACTAAATAACTTTTATGTGTTAAGTTGTAATACTATTCAAATTAAACATATTTTATTTGAAATATATTTTTACAAGCCAACAATTTCTAAGCAACTCAGGTAATGGAAATTGGAATGGATTGTTATGACTTTTGGTAGACAGAGATATTCCTCTTTTTTTAAATGTTTCTATAACAGTGTATATAATTAGAATTCATACACACTGGTGAAGTGTTTCTACAACATTGTATATTTAATTTCATAAACCTTACTGGTATTTAGTATTAATGTAAATATTTCAAGACGGAGAGAATAAATCTGTGCGGTACATCGTACTATTTATTTTATGATTGCGGCCACACTGCAGGTTCAGTTTTTAATTTTATTCAACGAAATATAATTTCTTAAGTCCTACCGTCGATGCAATAAACTTACAGGCCAGCTAAAAAAGAGACTGTACATTTCCCTCAGTAAGTGGGTTTGGACTAGATCACGTTGGTAGCCATTTCGATTACCTCATTTGGCGAAGATGTTTGTTTTCGGGGGTAACATGATAAAAATCATCGATTTACACTTAATATCATAGTCCATGAGCCAGGTGTCTGAAAATAGGGTTGTCAGTATTACTCGGGGGAAACAAAGCTTAACTAGGGTTTTTATGTTCCTTGGGGTTCATAAAGAAGGAATATAATATAGCATTCTATAAATATCAGCCATAACACCAATAGCCGCCATTTTGTAAAATGGTGCCTTGAAACTCTGGAGCTTAATTCAAAATTCTGTAAACTCGTTAATACTTAAGATAGAGTGATAATACAGATGTGTTCAGTATGTGTCTAGCCTTTCAAGGCTCTATGAGAGATAGGTTATTTATTCCTCTCCATAATTCCAATCATTACTCAAATTCTTTCACTGTTTCGGCTTCTCATTCATGGAATACCTTAACCAACGATGTAAATAAATTATAATTGAATGGTTTCAAACGAAAAGTAGCAAATAATCTGCGTGCGGAAGTTCATTTGTGAGATTGAGGAGTGAAAGACGTAATCACACCTGTGTATGTGTGTGCATTTTCATATTATGTAATCCTTGTGTATTTTAGCTCTAGTTTTTATAAATTGTATGTATATATATAATTTTTGTTAAACTTAATTATAACTATATTGGTTAAGTGTAAGAAAAAGCGATAGCCTTAACTTCGCCATTAAAGTCTATTATATTATTATTATTATTATTATTTATATTATTATTATTATTATTTATTATTATTATAAAGTAAATTGAGAAGGAAATTTAAATTATTATTATTATTATTATTAAGTGCGAACAAAAGTGTTTGATATTAAGAGTAGGCCTATTAGTGCATCTATTGGTGAAGATTTATGCCAGGCTCGTCTTGGATTACACTCATTCACTGGATGTGATTATGTAATTGTATTTGCTGGAAAAGACAAACTAAAAACATATAACATTTTATGGAATGATAAGGATGTGCAAAACTCATTCAAGCAGTTAGGTGAACAATGGGAGTTATCTGCAAACTTAATGGAAGCTCTTGAGGTATTTACATGTAATCTGTATGCACCGATCGCAAATACGGAAATAGTGAATGACTTGAGGTGCAATATATTTTGCACAAGTAAAGGAGAAATTCGAAAGTCACCTGCTACCTCCGTGTAGAAACTCTTTGAGGAAACCTATTGAAAAGGCTAACTACCATGCAGTTATAGGATGACGATGTCTACGTAATGACCCAAAAACACCAAGATCAAATGGAAATGGGTGGAAATTATTGAAGGATAATGGAGAAGAACAGTTTATTGTATACAGGATGGATGGACAACCTGCGCCTGAAACGATTTGGATCTTCTAGCCTAAAAATCAAGTACAAGAAGTATCAGATGATAACGAAAGCTACGATGGATCCGAAACTGACGGTGATGAAGACTAGAATTGAGAGAACGGACTAAGAAGTAGTGCGATTTTTATTAATATTACATTTTCCTGATATGGCAGTTACATCAACAGAGCATTATTGAATTAAAATTTTAACATTTAATTAATTAGGGTTGACTAGCATTACTTATGTACATATATTTGCTGTTTTATTAAATACATGCATTAAGCATTGTCGCATAATCAATCAACATTTACCTGAGTTATTGTACAAAGTAAATGGATTAATGTTGGATATTCTTTTAAAGTGAATTACATTATCTACCAACTATAATAGAAAGTAATTTGAGTTTAGATAACCGTATTGACGATACAACGTGCTAAAATTAAAAATTTGCATTAAACAAGTGATAGTTGGTTGTGTCAAATATTCACTAACGTTAGTTATGTGGTTCCAATAATTACACATCTATTGAAAATTATTACAGCCCATGTTATTAGCTTTATAGTTAAAAATAATCTCTATCTTACTTATTAACGATTTAACAGAATTTTGAAGTAAGCTTCACAGTTTAAAGGCGCCATTTTACAAAATGGTGATTATTGGTGTGATGGCCGATATTTATAGAATGCTATCACATATATTCCTTTTCTATGGACCCCAAGGAACATAAAAATTATAGTGAACCTTTGTCCGTCAGACAAAACTGAAAGCTAGAATATTCTGAAAATTTAAAAATGACAACTGGACACGGTAATCGAACCCAGGACCTTTGGCTTAGTACGCCAATGCTCTAACCAGTGAGCTATCCAGGAATCGTCCCGTGCCCAGGGTAATTCTTCACTCAATTTTTTTAAAGGCAGAATCTATTATGGACGTGCGGAAATCGTTGTGATTTTATTAAGATCACGAGCTATCAGATAACGCAGCCACCTGCTTAGCCTACGATTTCCGCACGTCCATAACAGATTCTGCCTTAAAAAAAATTGAGTGAAGAATGACCCTGTGCACCAGACAATTCCTGGATAGCTCAGTGGCTAGAACATTGACGTACTAAGCCAAAGGTCCCGGATTCAATTCTCGTGTCAAGGTGTCATTTTTCAATTTTCAGAATATGATATCTATATGGAGTAATCCTCACTAAAAGCGTAAATAATATCTTTGGCTATTTTATTTTTGAAAACTAGAAGATTTGGCAAAATTTGACCGAGAAAAAGCAAAGATCAAGAAAGATTTTCTGCAGTTCTCTCAGAAATGATGTTGGGTGTTTGTATTTTAGATTTTAAGAAATAGAAACTTAAGCTTCTCTTAGTATTCGCCAACTGGCAGATGATTTAAATGTGATATAGGTACCCTTTTATATGATCTTATATCACTTGGTAAACAATTTGTACTTCCTAAATACAGTAATTGTATGAGACAACTAAAGATTCTTGAAGCACACTAACCAGACAATATTTGTTTTAGTGATGGGTTTCCAAGCCACTTAGAGGCGTAAATTGGTGACCAGTGAGTTAACACCTCCACTTGTACAGTAATGCAAGTAATTAGTGCTCACAATTGACGACCGAGATCGTCTGAACAGGTATTAATTAGCTGTAACTGAAGTGGTGGCGTCAAACTGTGTTGGTATGTCATCCGACCGGGCCACAAGTCAGAACGTGTGTAACTACACTACATTACGGTCATTTGTTTCATGAGAAGGGGGAGGGGCGAGATTTGAGGGCTCAAGGTTAGGTTAGGTCACCGCTGGTGACTCATCGCCGGTGTCTCTTGCCCCTATGTCTTCTCCCCCAACCCTTAATATTCAAACCAAACATTTGGGGTAATCCTCTCTTCTGGAAGTCACTTGAATGAACACCTTGTCGGCTTTTGTCGAGAGGCTTTTGTGCGTGTTGGGAGAAAACGCACTTATTTTAGAGAGGTCGGAGGGCGAGAAGGGGGTGTAAAGCTTCAGCTGTTTTAATATTACATCTATCAGTGTTAGAACGTTAAAGATGGTAGCACGGAAAACTCCTGCTTATTGATTGGTCGACTAACGCTATCCCGGTATTTCCATTGGTCGAAAGGATTAAGGAAGGAGCTCTCAAAATGACGTAGGCGTTTTCCCACTATTGATTTTAGCTCCGAGTTCAGCTGGTTGCGTCGTTTCGCGCAGGCGTAGCGATGACGTCATGCGGTATCCCCCCCCTCCCCCTGTTCTCCATGCAAAACATACCCACCACCTTGATCGGCCACATAATTTTTTTTTAAGTCACAGAAAGATATTTGACCCGTCAGTGCCGCGAGCAAGGTTCCAAACAGAGACTAAGGGACCAAAAACCGAGGCTGGGAATGATGGGGTCTTTACAGTCACCGGGCTAGTTGTTCATTTTTTTAAACTTTATTTAAAAAAAAGAAGATCTTCCGCAGTCGGGAACGGTTTCGTGGAAGTGTTCCGTGTGACGCCATGGCCGTGTGGGCGTAGAAACGCGTTTCTCTCCCCGGTCTCACATATTGTTTTTTTTTTCTCTCATCCTAACCGTCGTGTGCACACAAGTGTTTAGAATCGGCGATATCACGGAGTAACAACTTCAGGCCTAGTCATCCACTCTAGTTAACGTTTTCTGACAAACTAATTGTGAGTATACAACACATTTGATTGTTGTGGGACGTTTGTAGATCCATGGTCTCCATCTTAGGTTCATAGTATCGAGCGATGAGGATTTGTGCTTTTAAAAAAAATTCATATTGGCAAAAATGGTGCGTTTTGTTTGGGGAGAACCATGATTGACGTGTAGTTAATTGCGAAACAACTTTTTTCTTAGTTCATTCAATACGTTTACCATCCGTCCATTTCTTCAAATTACAATAATGGCCGCCTTAGAATATTTTACCTTATTATTTACATAATTTAGTAGACTAAACACTTGTACCCTTCCATATGTTTCATGGTCTACATTATCATATTGCAAACTGCATTGGTGGACACGCGGACTAATTGTCAGGCTAATTTAGTTTCGTTCGTTGGTGTCAGGGAAGTCGGGGCTCAAGTCTCTGATAACGATATTAGATGAATTTTAATTTTTACGGAAAAATTTCCAAACGGTTGCTTTGAAATATTACAAATTTTAAAGTCTAATTTATCTTCAGAACGCTAACATCAGAAACATTGTCAATCTAGTTTCATCAAACATTCACGTATCGAGCACAGCGATTGGTGGTTGAATGTGTCACTAACATCGGGGATCCCCGGTTTACTTTCAGCAGGATATTTTAATAATTCATTACTATAATAAAAGCCTTTAAGAATGGATCTCCATGCAATTTTATTTCCGGGAAATTGTTTGATAGTAAATTTATCGAAATTGGTTACCTCTAATCACCTCCGACCCGCGAAGCTTTCTAAACAGTTTTACACTCTCATTTCACGCAATTGCTGGGAATCTCTACAAATTCTAACCTCATCCCTACCCCATCGTAGAATTAAAATTCAGATAGTCTGGACGGGCAATCTTAGGATTAATTAAGTAATACTTTACACAAGGGTTTAAATTTACTCCAAACAGTAACCCACTATTACAATTTTGATACACCACCTTTTTTAACCCATATTATTAATGTTTCTTAATCTAATATTATTATTATTATAAATTAAAACTGAATAGTGTACACCTCACGTCACTGACCTAAATTTAAAAAAATATAGGTTTATAAATTATTTAAATTTTTAAATATTTTTTATCCAAAAAACAAACTTTTTTTTTTACATTATATTGCCTAGTGTTTAAATATACCCAAATTGAAAAATGAAATTTACTATTCTATATTGGTTATGTTTATATCATTAAAAACATATATTTTTTTCTTTAAAGTCTGGTATTGAAAACCACAAATAAAAGTATATTTCCATTGATCTGCCATTGAGCTATCTTTGCTCGTCATACGTCTTGACAGGAATCCAGAATTACTCCTAGTAGTCCTGTTTACTGGTTGTTTTGAGGCAATGGCGCACCAACAGGAAGGTTTGGGAAAGTTGGCCATTATCAATTTCTCCCAAGATTACATATACTTTTAATAAAAGCTTGATATCTTTATAATACCACTATATAATATAATAATAATACCAACAGTGAATATTTGTCAACTGAATAGGGCTTGGTTTAAAAAAATACGACTTAAGATTTAAAAGGTACTGTACATATTAAAAGGGTTTCTAAAATTCTCAATTGGTCCTCGGAAATATGTCGTGCAATCATCTGGTTCCTTTTCAGAACTGGAAATTTTCTCTTGTTTCTTGATTTGGATACAGCCTTCACATAAAAACAAATATATCATGCATTATTTCTCTCCCTTTTAGAACTTAGAATCCCTCCCAACCATCAAAGTGTTTATTAGCCCTTTATTGGTGACCTGGTGGTCTAGGGGTAAGGTGTCAGACTTCTGTACTGGGAGTCAGGGGTTCAATTCTAGGTCCCGGCACAGATTTATCCGATTGCCAAACCCTTCCTTCACCTCTGACAAGACATCTTGTGAATGTGGGGAATGCCAGGCCTCCACCGTGGTTCGGATTCCACGTTAAACTGTAGGTCCTTAATTTAATCTCACAATCAGCCTACCATTACACATTAGCGTAAGTGCGTATAACCCGAACGGGTAGTAAGACGCGGTGCTAATAATAATAATAATAAATTTGCCCTTTGGGTTTGCTTATTAGAAATGTGGAAAAAGCCTCAACTTTCCTTCAATTTGCATTCTTGGCATAACATGGTCTACCTCAGGGTTTAAACTTTTTTTCTCTAATTCGCGTACCCCTTTCATACAGAGACATGAATAGCAATCCCACGCAATTGAAAAATGACGCGTGGACATGAGAATCGAACCCGGGACCTTTAGATTAGTATCCCGTGCCCAGGGTCAACGCATTATTTTGCTAGGATTGATAATAATATAAGTGAAAATAAATTATATACATTGTTACAAAAACGTATTGGAAAAAAAAAAGTATCACAGTTTAACAAAAGAAAAATAATAATAGTCTGAAAGAAGAAATAATAGCCTGTTAAAGATACCTGAAAATACTTGCCAAATTTTAATTTTATACCACATTAAAGTTGTTTTTTCTAATAATTTGTGAAACGTTGAGCACCTATTTCTTGGACACAGATCTTCAAATTAAAGATTTTCATTATTTTATGATTATCTGGGGCGGTCTTTGTACATGATGGTAAATATTTCAAATTCATACTACACTCAAAGGTTTTTTAATGCCCCCCTGCCTCCACCCCCCCCACTATTTTCCAGTTATTAAATATAAAACTAATAATCCATACTTTCCTAGTTATCCAGGGAACGCCATCCACCTCCTGACAAATTTAAATTCTCTACCATACAAAATATTTTTTTTTTAAGTTTTTGAAATTTTCGTTCCGCCTTTTTTCCTTCCCCTTGGGTTTTTTTAAAAAAGATACATTTTCATATTTTTTTATGGGGGTTTTTAAAGGTTTTTCTCTTTTTACCCCCATGTGAAAAAAACTTTTAATTTTTCTACCCTACCCGGGGGGGTTGGGTTTTTTTCTATTAAATTTTTTTGGGAAAAAAATTTTTTGGGGAGTCCCTTTATCCCCCCATTTTTCTAGTCATTGGGTTTTGAAATTTAAATTTTTTTTTTAGGGGGTATTTGGGTGGAAACTTAAAAACCCCGGGCCCAGGGGAAAATTTAAAATTTTTTCTACCACAGTGATAAAATTTAAATTTTTTTCCCCTTAAACCCCCTTTTTAAAATTTTCCGGGAAAAAACCCCCTTTTTTAAAAAAACCTCTGTTTAGAAAATTTCAAAAAAAATTTAAAAAAAAAGTGTTTTTTAAAAAATATTTTCGTGATTTAGCAAAAAAACAAACACTTAATTTTTTTATATTAGTAGGGGTGTTTGTTTCCATCCCAAAACACTCGTTGCTAGGGGGAAATTTTTTAATTTGGGATATTTTATATTTCCCAAAAAAACCCCCCCGGTTTTCCCCAAAAAAGGGGGGGGACCCACAAAGAAAAAATTAAAATATAAAAAAATTTTTAATTTATTAAAAAAATTTTAAAAAGCAAATGTAAAACCCCACAAAAAAGGGGCAGTTTTTGATTGG
>JBCFYV010002255.1:29724717-29794534 GCA_039000515.1 Timema cristinae
CTTTTATAGTAGTAAAATTCCAACGATTCTACCAACCAAAAATACATTATAAATTAGTATTGAAAGTAATAATGGTTTATTAAGTGTTGTTTGTAGACCTGTATTAAGTTGATGGGATTACTTTAATATATTTCTCCGGCCCGCTGAGCAATCTTAATAGTATTTGGCTCTTGGGATGAGAAAGTTGGACTACTCTGTATTAAGGCGGGGTGCTTGTGGCGTGAGCTTAGGGCAGTATTTTTGCAGTTTTTATAGCACAAACATTTTTTGGCCAAAATAAATCAAATATTTCTTCTATAAAAACAAAATTTTGTTTTCTGCAAATGATAATATCAAGTTGTTGAATATCTGTCATGAGCATGGCGGAATTCGGTGACAAACTTTTTAAATAAAGAGAAAAGTTTGTCACCAAATTCCTCCATGCTCTGACAGATATTCAACAACTGTTGATATTATCATGTGCAGAGAACAAAACTATATGTTTTCTATAGAAGAAATATTTGATTTATTTTAGCCAAAAATGTTTGTGCTATAAAAACTGCAAAATGAATGCAATAAACTCGCGCTCACTAGTACCCCGCCTTAAGTCATTGTCTATCTTTAATCCTTGTTCATGGCATCCTCATCCCATGAATCTCTGCCCTTCCCTTGAATTTAGGCATAACACTTCCTTATACCCAACAAACAACAATAAAACTACAGTTAGGTTAACATTTATATTTCTTTGTTTTGTCCTTGGTTAACCTCGATGCTATTATTAACGTGCACATGATTCAAATCGTAACGGTAGGCAACAATGAGTCTAAGCCCTATAATTATTTAAAAACATATCATTCTACATACTGAATAATATTGCTATTGTTCTGCTCACATATTGCTAAGTATTTGGTAAATAATTATTACTCAAGTCAAACAGGAAAGGTTTTTGTTGAAAGAGAACATAAACAGCTACAATCACGACACCAAAAGACACAGCTAATTTCACTCACCTCACTGCAAACAGAGTGCTAGACAAAGAGAAGAGAATACTTGGTGTGATAGTGCTGTCACCTGACTGCAACTATGTGAACCACTTAATGTCTGGGCCTACCAATTGTTCGGGGTTACCCACCTTTCCCTTATTATACCATATACATACATGACATGCATGTATACATGCATACATACATATACATACATACTTATACATGCATACATCATACATACATACATACATGACATGCATACTACATGCATACATCTAATACATGCATACATGCATACATACATCATACATACATGCATACATCCATACATACATCATACATCATACATACAGCATACAATACACGCATACAACATGCATACATGCATACATGCATACATACATACATACATGCATACATACATACATACACATACATACATACATCATACATGCATACATGCATACATATACATACATACATACATACATACATACATGCATACATACAATACATGATACAGCATACATACATACATGATACATACATCATACATACATGCATGCATACAATCATATACATACATACATGCATACAATCATATACATACATACATACATACATACATGCATACAACATACATACATCATACATCATACAATCATACATACACACACACACACACGAATATGCATGCGATTTTCAAGTCAGCTTAATGTTAATGGGGATATGCCGTGGCTGATTATATATTGTGCTCAGTTCAATTTCTATAGAAAGGGTCACAGAAAATTCTAAAAACTTTATTTTGGTGGCCAAAATGGAGAATAATGTTACTATTTTATTAGTATTATTTTATAGGTAGTATTTATCAAAAGTGACAGCCTCAGATAACAGACTTGATGTATGAATGCGTGACTAGATCTAGTAACTTTTTTTTCCTGTGAACAAATTGGACTGTAGCTAAGGGACCTGAGAGGAAATAACCTAAATGGTGTTATTATTTCAGTCCTCAATATGTCGTCGGTGAAGGTGGCGGTGCGGGTCCGTCCCTTCAACAACAGGGAAATCTCTCGGGAATGCAAGTGTATCATCGAGATGGAAGACAAAACCACATGTGAGTATTTATCTGTAATTCAATAATAATAATAATAATAATTTAGGTTGCTCACTTGCTGTAGGGCTGCCCCTAGGGGTGAGAAAATAGGGTCCCGTGATTTTGGGGACCTCACGCTTGCCTTAGGGGACAGAGGGGAAAAAAAGTTGAGTGGGAAATTTTTGTATATTAAGCCTAGGCTTCATATATATGTAATCTAGTAAATATTGTCAGAATCAAAAAACATATTTATGTTTGGTTTATGTTTATTTAGTCGAGTTCTCAGTTTTAACCCCCATTATTTGCATTTGTCTGTATATCTATGGTGGATATGTCTCACAATAACTTTTGAACGCATTAACCGATTTAATTAAAACTTTGTTCGGTTGTTCTTTTTACCTTTATATTTATCACTTTCGGTGGGGAAGAAAATCGAACAAAGGGTTGGGGAAGGATCAACTTGTATATGTATAAAAACATGACCTATATCATTTCCTCATACTATTCGGCTGCAAATATGAAAAAAAAAGCCACCTTACCCTCAAAAAACTTAAAAAGGTTTCTCATCTGTTTTTTGTAGTATCTGGTATACTGAATAACATACTAAAAGCTTACTAAAGTTTGACCACCGGAAAGGGCCAATTTTCAAGATGGCGTCTAAGTCGGTCATCAAATACCTAACTCCTACAGTGTTCATCCTAGAAAAGTAAAGTTGGTGTCCAGCCATATGTTTTTAGGGTCTGTAATACATTTATCACATCTAGATTATAAAAATATTTTATTTATCCTTAATTTACAAAAATATCAATGTTAACGTATTTACATATAGTTAGTCACATTATTCTTCCCAAACAGATTCAGTGAAATGATTTTCACAATTTTCTGTTTGGCACGATCCATAAGCAGACGTGCATGGTAGTCCATATCTCGTGCAAACTGCACCGTTTTTGTTCTGCAGGCAGTTGTGCAATTACAATGGAGCATATGAAGAAGACTTTCTGGTGCAACAGGTTTATTAGTCTAACTGGTACATACTGATTGTCTAATAGCTTCAACCCCCAATCGACCGCATTATTCCATGTCCTTTCCGATCCAAACCATGATTTGTTAACATACTCTAAAGCTGTGGATTTTGTCGAAGACTCGATGGGAGACAGGCGCTCTGGAGTGACGAATGACGTGGCAGAAACATTTTTTTTTTTACTGAAGAGTTGGTAGCGCAAAGAAGTAAGGGAATCAATACTTCTGCCCCCAAACAAGACTGCCATTACCTTGCTTCCTAGCCCCTCTATATTATATTTTGTTTGATGTGGGAGCAGAAACACACTTACACAGTTTTGAATAGTTTTATTATTATTATTATTATTATTATTATTATTATTATTATTATTATTATTATTATTATTAGCACCGCGTCTTACTACCCGTTCGGGTTATACGCACTTACGCTAATGTGTAATGGTAGGGTGATTGTGAGATGAAATGAAGGACCTACAGTTTAACGTGGAATCCGAACCACGGTGGCGGCCTGGCATTCCACACATTCACAAGATGTCTTGTCAGAGGTGTAGGAAGGGTTTGGAAATCAGATAAATCTGTGCCAGGACCGAGGATTGAACCCCGGCCGCCAGCACAGAAGTCTGACACCCTACCCCTAGATCACCAGGTCACCCTCTGAATAGTTATATTCACTACTAATAAGTTTTTGGAATGCTAATTTCTTGCCTACACCAAGTAAGCGTGAAGTTGAATCATATCCTGTGTAAGCATGATTGAACAACAGCTGCGAACACACTTTATTACCCAAAACTCGTTTCATTTCACGGATGTCATATACCTTATGAAGTGTGGACTTGTACGAACAAAAATATAGTCCTCTATTGTTTAGTTGTGCATAATTAAGGAGAAGGATGAGTAAATATGTATCCTCCTCTAACAACGTCGTTGGATGGTGTTATGATGACTTAACAGCTGTCTTGACGATGTCCACATCTGCATCTCCTGGCGCATTAATAACACTGCAGCACTTTTTCTGCAGTTCTTCTGTCACCGGATGAATAAGTGCCTGTTTGTTGAAAGGAGTAGAGAGAAAAAATTATATCTTCTTCCCACAAACTCTTTTGCTGCTTTGAAGCTGATGGATGGTTGAGTGGGTGATTTGCTAACGTCACTTATGCGTATTATCCTTGATGGAAGGAACAGTTTCGTAACCGTCAAAAATAGCAGTTGCTTTCCCATATGGTTTCATGGTAAATTCCGCGTATGAGCGTGCAATGGCACCATAACTGTCGTTCTTTTTCTATGGTAAGTGATGATTAAGTAAACCACCATCTAACACATAATGTTCAGTTGGTGGGATCGAATCCATGACAACTTTTTGGATTCATTGATAGTATACTCTTCAATCGCATGAGCCATTAGAGAAAGGTCTCCACTTTTTGACAAAACCAAAAATCGTTAGTAGAGGATACAGGATCAATGGTTCGGTCTTTGTCAACTTTAATGCTGGACTCGTCGACAAGGATTTTTAATTGGTCTTTTCGTTTGGATGATACATTAAAATTTGACTTTCCGACCAGATTTCGTACAATATTTTTCCCGACAATCTCAAAATTATTCACATTGACATCCTCTCTGGCAATTACACAAGTAACAATATTTCTCAAAGACGGGTCTGGTGAGAAGGATGTGCAGGTTACAAGTTTTCCCTTGATCTTCTCCAAGTCACAGTAATATCGTTTTATCCTTGACAGTGTTGATTCTCGATGTTGATGACTGGTTGTGTAGGTAGGACCATTGAATTCCTGCATGGAATCGTTGTATTGAGATGTGATAGGTGTGGACATGGTCCACAAAGCACGTATTTCCTCAGTCAAAACACTTCCGTGGGTCAATCCGCCACTGCTCTTTAAAGATCTCATTAACGTCTGTTCGATTACTAGGTCTGAACTAAGGACTGCCCAGAACTGGTTAATGCGGTGAATCACATAGAATCCATTGGAAAATGCAGCATGTAGACCAGGTTTTGTTTTCCTGCAATTGACTCATTTATTGTACATAGATATATGCAGATTTCAGGTAGTTATTTTGTCCATCAGCAGCAAATATTGGCAGACAGTCTGACACCGCTTGCAAGTGCATCATCCAAGACCTGTGCGATCTGATTTGATGAGTGATCGGGCAACCTGCAGCATTCTCCGATAATTTGTCCAAATCAGACTTGTTTTTGACCTGTGGCCAAGTTCTGCCTTTTTGTGTCAATACCTTTTCTTTTATTTCGATCGCTGTATCTGACTCTATGGCACTTTTGTCCGTGTTATGTTTCAATATCAGTGATGAATATAATTTTTCTACTTTATTCACTAATGACACAAATTGTATGCTATTCTCCTGTAAATCTGAGACAATTAGGTGATTGAGACATCTGTTTATCAAGAGATGTCCATGAAAAGCTCTCTGTACTGATTTCCCGGCCATCATGTGCTGGACAGTGTTTTCACCTTAGACAACTTCCATGATGTTCCGAAGTCCTGTCCCTTCCATCAGTGTGCTGAGTGTATCGAGCAGGTTCATAAATGTGTGAAAACGTCCAAGCATCAATACGATGCTTTTTAAGTAGCTACCCTGTGGTGCACCTGTAATTATTTCTGCAGCTTTCCAATATAAAGGTTGGTCAAACGTAATAATAGGTGGAGCATGGTGGTTCATAGCGAGATTACAAATGAAGTCCATGTAGACAAAATGCAAGACTTGTCCCCAGAGTACAAATCTGTCATAGGTAAGAAAACAATCGATGTTTGACCTGGAAGTTGTAATCCTTGGTGAATAATGTGCATCATCCTTTTCCACCCAGGGATTTCTTGTTTGAAGTTTAGTGAGAGATCCCACAGTATATCAATTGTATTATCACGGTTGCCAAGTGGTGGGAGGTCTTTAAAGACAACGGTGCCACGACCATGTTTCGCAAAGCGATATTCTATTATTTGAATTTTACTCTTCACTATCAAGACCTGATTAGTTAGGTTTCTCCTCGGAATGGCCCGATTCGTCTTTTGTCCTGTGTGATAGCATTTATGACGCCCATCCCGTGGAAGGTCCCTATGCACTAACTGTAAGGATATTGTGGTCGACACTGTCCGCAGTGAAAAGAAGTGTCATGTATGGCATATTGATATAAGCTGCTAACACATCTGGAGTAACTGAATCAGCTGCGTTCTTTTCAAAACGCAGAACTTCTTTATAGGAAGAACTAAATCCCAGAGCATGCAGCGCATCCACAAGGAATTGTGATCGATATAAGTGATGGACCTGTACTGCAAGGCCAAGTTGTAAAGGAGCAACAACAGCGCGTGGTTGGGCTGCCTGAATAATTCCGTGACCTATTCCTGCCACCTTCCAATGGTGTTTTTTTTTACCTACAAAATTTCATTTAACAATCTATGCAGGGAATCAGGTATGAAAGAAAGAGTAGATTCTATCTTCAGAAATTTTTCACTTGGATACTGATCCGTAAGAGATGGGTTGGTGGATTTTATATTACTTTTAATAAGACGGGCTGCTGTTTCAATGATAGCCTTTTTCTGTGATTCTTCATCTTCTGCAAGAGTGCTGAAGTAAGATCCGAGAATATTTGATGTATTTTCTCTCAGCGTCCTAATATCATGAAGACCTTCTCCTTCAGCAAATAAATATTGTTGTCATGCCACTGTTTTAACTTTTCTTTGATGTAACTCCTTCCAAATGGTGGCGAATCTTCTCTTTCCAGAAATTCCTTCTTTTTATCTTGTAGGTGTGAAATTATCAGTTGTTCGTCGTCATAATTTTCTAGGTAAGAGCAAACTTTTAGGAATGATTGCGCTTGATCTTCGTTTTTGGGATGTCCAGGCTTACTGCACTTCGCCTTTTGTTCATTCTGGAACTGTAGTGGTATACGAAGCCCCAGAACGAAAATTACTGCTACAAGAGTGGATTGTAAACACGGTCAGTGGCGTGTCCATAACATTCTATTCTTCCTTTCACCGTACTCGCCCATTCATCTAAATGACTATTACAACACTCAATAAGTATTCACAAATACTTCTCTCTTCACATAACATACACCAGCACATCCTGGTGTAACTGTAATACCGCAGAAGAGATAATCTGTTTGTTGATAGGACCTTCGGATATCCTGGCACTTCTCTTTGGTGGTTCAGCTTTTGTCCATTTTTAATTTTATTGTCTTTTGGATTGTTGTACCGCTGTCTGCATTTTGAGTGTACTTTTCCTCCTGCTGAAATGAACAACTCATCTCCTCTTTTCAAACTGGTTTTGTTGATTCCTTCAGCTCCCTTCTAACGAACTTGTACAATGTCTGAAGCACAACTTAAATCTTCGTGGCATGTAGGGCAGGTTTCTCGGTTTGCGATGTTAGCACTCATGTTCAAGCCTGAAAAAAATACTTAGATAAATAATATAAAAAATAACACAAATGCATTGCTACACTATGCCAATTAACACAGTAAACAAGCAATAGAAGATAAACACATCAAATATAAAAACACAGATGACAATGCTGGTAAATAAACGGACAGGTTTAGCCATCTGTAAAAGTAAAATTATCGCACAAAATACTTTTATGTACTATATGAAGTAATACTAGGATTTCGGTGCTGGTTGGCGCGCGGAACTAGCCTAAACGTAGGTGCAAACTACTATAATTTTTTTTAACGTTTTTTATATATTAATGAAAAGAGGAAATTCTGTAGAAAAATAACTACTAAATATATCACCGCTTCTCCTATCTAATAGAAGTGGTGATGAATACATTTACAAACATATTTAATGAAGGATGGGAAGGAACAAGCATAAGAGAGATATAGCTAACAATACCTTATTTTAGAAAGTCCTAGTTTAAAGTTTTACAACGTTGGTAGTTAAATGAGCTAAATAGTATGAGTTAACTCCATATTTAACTACGAGTTACAAAGGTTAAGTTCATAGGAGAGGAACTATAGGTTTACAAATAGTTATTAGTGAGCTGCTAGGAATCTAAGCAGTAAATATACTATGGCCGGTCTATTCCTCATTAGTACTGACTGGTGCAATAGTATATCTAAATATCATCTCAAGTCTGAACACATACTATATAACACCAGCAACCAGTTAAACATTAACTAATTAAAATGGCACCTGAAGGGGGTCGGACTAAAATAAATAATGCCCCGCGGGCCATACTCTTACTAGTAGCATACCCACGAGTTGATCACCGAATATAAGAGACTGGTATCAGTCAAAGACCCAACTAGGTCACGGAACAAAACTCTAGATAACCTGATTTCCACTAATATTGGATATACAGCTTTAAACTAGCCCGAACATGACCATACAGTATAGGGCGTCAGAATATTGCCCAGGTATATAAGATAATGTTTTAGGTACATAGAAAAACAAGCCAGAAACTCTGATATATTAAACTAAGTCTTATGGACATAGAAAAATAGCGCTAAAACTCTAACATTCAAAACTATGCGTGTGAGCGTAGAAAAAACAAGTCAGAACTCTGAAATACAAAACTATGTCTTATGGACATAAAAAAACAATCATGAAGATCCTATCTAAGATAACTAGATTAAGTACTCATAGTCACAGACTGTAATCTGCAGAGAGAAGGAGAGACCGAAGCCTCAAACAACGTGATCACCACTTGTTTAGTCCACTGGTCCGTGGTTCACTTTAGGCAGTTCCTCCGATGAATCGTTACAATAGAGTACAAAATTTGAAGCGAGGGATGGCTGTTTTATACAAGATGCACTGAAGTATTAGGAAACGGACGTCCACCAGGAAAAAGGGGTGGAGAGGGGGGGGGGTGAGTTTCCATAATTGAGCAGGAAGACAACTAGCGCTAGGAGTCGCCGCCGAGCCCAACACAGAGAAGCGACTCGTCATTTTTGTTTGGTCTTTCAAACTTTCAAAATGTCCTTGTGTTGTAACGCCAGAAAGTGTTTGAACAGTCAGCTGGTCACTTTCCTCAAGATTGGACGTTTCCAGCAACATGATTTAACCGTGTGTTTATATTTGCCATACATTATTAGGATTTATTAGTTCTTGCATTTATAGTTATATATATATATATATAAGGTATTTTGAGTGTACGTGCTAACGGGTAATTAGCACGTTACATATAGAACGAAAAATAAAAAACGATTTTTTTTAAGTCCGACTAAGTAAATGCACAATTGTATGTATATAAGTTCGTATTGCTGCAAAGTTATTTTAAACCCTCTAAATGTATTCTAAGACCCTAAAAACAGAGGGATGGACACACATTTACTTTTCCAGGATGAAAACCGTAGGATCTAGGTATTTGACGACCATCTTGGACGCAATCTTGAAAATTGGATCTTTCCGGTGGTCAAACTTTGGTAAACTTTTAGTATTGTTACGGTTCTTATTTATTACTCTTATTTCTAAACTACAACATTACAAAGAATGACTACTTATTAATACGTCTATTAAATACACACGTCTTGAGTCCGTCGCACACGTCCATTACAATATGAAAACACGCACTCTAGTGTTGACACTTAAGCCCCGTTGCTCGACTGTCTCTTGTCACACCTGTCTGGCTTAGCCCTACACTCAGCCCGTTGGAATGTCCCCCACCCCCTTGCTATGAGGGTGGCCCAATCCTGATGATTTTTCGGGGCTGGCTCGAGCATGGTCTCGCTAGCTACACTACCCCCCTCGTAAATTGGGCACGACCCAGTGCCCTTCGTGTCTAAAGCCTGGTACAACTTGAGCCTGTTGAAATGGACGACTAAGTGCTTTTGGCCTTTCTTGACACGATACGTGACATCGGAAACTCGTTTTACTATCACGTATGGTCCTTCCTATGGCCGGTGTATTTTCGGTTTGCATACACGTTTAATGGCACTGCTAAGTAGCCACACTCGCTGCCCTTCTTCATAAGGGGAACCTGAACATCGTCGATCATAAAGCGTCTTTTGTAAGTGTTGGCAGTCTCCCAGTTTTTCTCGAACTTTTTCGTACGCCAACTCGAAACGGCTTCGCTTGGCTTGCACAAATAAGGTTTCATTCAAAAACACTTTTTCCGGGTGACCGAATTCAACATCGATTGGAAGTCGTACATCTCGCCCGAACATAGACAAAACGGTGTGTAGCATGTTGATTCATGCTGACTAGACCTGTAGGCTAACATGACTGGGGAGGAAATTGTCCCAGTCATTGTGTCACTCATTAACCCACTGGCTCAACATGGCTTTAAGTGTGCGGTTAAATCTTTCGACTAATCCATCTGATTGGAGATGGTATGGTGTAGTCCTTGTTTTCCTGATTCCCAGAAACAAGCACATTTCTTGAAATATCTTAGCGTTGAATTGACGCCCTTGGTCACTGTGGATTTCATCACGAGCTTCAAACCGACACACGAATTCCTCAATTAGTATCCTTGACACTGTCACAGTTTCCTGGTTAGGCATGGCATATGCTTCTGTCCACTTCGTGAAATGATCCGCTACAACCAGGATGTATTTATTGTTTTGGGTGGTCTCAGGGAGTGGGCCCAAGATGTCTATGGAGATCCGTTGTAATGGGTATCCTGGTCGACGATTGATGAGTGGGGCTCTCGCAGCCATATTTGGGGATTTCCTACGTGCACAATCATGACAGGCTTTGCACCACACTTCACATCTTCCAGATGCCCAGGCCAATAGAACCGCTCCTGAACTTTCTCTAACGCTTTCTTAAATCCCAGATGACCTCCTGTTGGTGAACTATGGAGTGCCTCCATGACTTCCATTTTTAATTTCGTGGTAGAAGTAGGTGAAGTGTGTTGTCCCTAATATCGCCCTCTCCCTGTCGAATCACCAAACCGTCCCTTAGTGTCAAGACTATGGGAACCATGGGATAGCTTAACATCTGACGACTTTCTTGCACGATTGTGTCTCGGGGTGGTTGTTCTCCCGCTTTACACCACTGCACTGCATGTTTAACTACCGGGTCCGAAGCTGTCGATCGTAAGAAAACTCACATCCAGTACTTTACTTAAACTTCCCTTGAAATTGTTAGGCGCTTCAAATGCATCTTCCTTCGCACTGTCTCTTCCACATTGTTGGCATGGCCGCCGAGATAGCCCATCAGCATTCCCATGGGACTGCCACTTCGGTGTTGCACTGTGAACTCCAGCTCAGCAAGTTGTTCCAGCCAGCGCGCAATCTGTCCTTCTGGATTTTGAAAGAGTGAAGCCAGCGTAAGGAGCTATGGTTTGTTTTGACAATAAATGGCTTCCCGTATAAATAGTGCCGAAAAGTTTGGTGGCAACAACTAGAGCCAACATTTCCTTTCTTGTCACACAATAATGTCGCTCTGCCTTTGTCAATGTGCGACTCATATAGGCTACTACTTTCTCTTCGTCATCGAATTTAATGCTCGATACGGCACCTATACCTATATTGCTTGTATTTGTATCTAAATAAAGTTATCTTCAGGTGAAGGAAATGCCAGAACAGTACTGGAAGTAAGGCGTTTCTTTAGGTATTTGAAAGCTGTTTCACAGGTTTGATCCCAGGTAAACCGTTCACCTTTTTGTGTAAGCTTTTAAAGAGGCGCAGCCACGTTTTCAAAACTTTTAATGAATCTGCGGTAATATGAAGCAGTTCCTAGAAATGCCCTAAGTTCCTCTATGTCTTTTAGTGCTGGCCACTCCTCAACAGCACGTACCTTCTGTGGGTCTGTTGAAATTCCCCGTCCTGAGATGGTATGTTCCAAGAAATGTACTTGATGCTGCATGAGCTGACAATTTGAAGGCTTTAGTTTTAGCCCTGCTTCTCGCAAACGTAAGAATACTTCTTGAAGTCGAAGTAAATGTTTGTTGAATGTTTTCCCATAAACTATTACGTCATCTAGATAAACCATTGTGGACTTCCACTGCAATCCAGCTAAAATTAAGTCCATTAGACGTCGGAAAGTGCTAGGTCCATTGCACATACCGTAAGGTAGGGCTTTGAATTCATATAGCCCCCTTTCCCCTGTTGAAAATGCGGTCTTTTGGCGATCCTCGGGGGCCACCTCACATTGCCAGTACCCTGACATCAGGGCCTTAAATAGAAAGATTTACCTCATTTTATATATGTTTGTACGCCACCATTAGGGTGACATTTGATATAACGATTGAATTGGGTCCAATTTTGCTGTTATGTATTATAATAATTAAAAAGGGATGATGTCTTATTTTATAAATTAAAAGTTCTGGTGTTTTATAGTTTTTTATTTTAGGTAGATAAACAGTTTTTTGCTAGATATTTCACATGTTGTAGATTTTAATAAAAGCCCGACTATTACGTTATATGCATGATAATTCCCGAACATGAAATTTAGAACACAGATTAAGATGTCATAGACTCTACCTACACGGCTCCTCAAATAAATCTTACTACTCGCTCTCATTTAAAATCTCGTAATTTTGAATAAAGATGTGAATAATAAATTATTGAGATGTATAATTCCATATATTACAATTTATGTGGCCAAAAGTATCAGCCATATATCAAATCTACCTTGTCAAAATGTTGTGAGAGTAGTATTTCCTCTTTTATAAAAAAAAAAAGTGTAACTTTTGCCTTAAGTCAATCAAACGCTTCAATATTTGTCCTCTGGAAAGCCATCGAACTTCTTGGGCGCAACCGAACTTCATATTTTGCTCCCATTTCTTGACATAACTTCTTGAAAATTTGGTGTTTCAAGGCACTGGCCTTGATGAAGTTGACGACTTTAACAGCAGTAGACAAGATCTCTTTAAAGATACAGAGTCTTTTACGCCAATGCAAACCGATGTAGAAAGCAATGATTAACGATGATGTGTGGAGATTCATTATTTACCAAAGCAGCAAAACCAGATGTTTTGCCAACCATGGCTGGCGCTCCGTCAGTGCACAGAATACTAAGATTTTTCTTACAATAGAAGTTTTGTTTGGCAAAGAAATTTTTCACCATTTCGAAGACGTGAATGGCCTTTGTAGTTTACATAAAGGGTTCACAAAATAGAAATTCTTCTTTGGTTGCGTCAGCGTGCACGTAGTGGACGAACACCAGCAACTGATTACACTGAGAGACATAAGTAGTTTCATTCAGCTGCATGCTGAAGGGAAATGGCGTTTCTTACAGTTCTTCCATGACATGCTTTAGAATATTTAAAGACATGCCAACGATTCTGGAGTGGATGACGTCATTTGAAAGAGGAACTGTTTAAATTTTCTTCCTTTGATCCAAGCCACAAACAAGCTCCACTATCTCCAGGGCACATGGCTTCACCAAAGTCTCTACAAAATTGTGTTTGGCTTCTTTCGCTTGGAAATGGGATAATCAATCTTATAGGGTGCTTCAACACAAAGGTGTTTTTTTTGATGGGGCAGATCCACGTTTTGGTAAAGTTCTAGACTTTTCAAACCGAACCTTCTCACTAAAAATATCCGCAGAGTCCGATGTATTTGCAGGATGACCAGACGTAAGATGATCCTTAAGTTTAGTCGATTTCATGCTACCGTTGCCAAGAAGCTTTCCACACAAGAATCACAGCGGGTTTTGTTTCCCATCACGTCCGGTGATGAAAGTAAATCCAAATGAGACATAAGCTTCATCGTACTTTATTTTCTTTGACATGTTCAAATTAAGCTTGACCTGCAATAAAATTAAATAACAAGCACTATGAAAGCAATCGCTATTGAACTTTTGAGACACTTAATTTGGTAGGCAAAACAATATAATTATTGTACACATTTCTAGAAAATATCCAATATAAAATACTGTATATGTTGAAGTGGGTAGTTATGTTCTAAAATCGACAAAAGGAGGGTTTCTAATGTCCTTTGTTCTTTGTTTCAATAAACTTCTGATGATAAGCCACAGCCGCTACTTGACTACTTTGTAAGCGGCGGTATATTAATTAAAAAGTGTAGTTTATTGATCAGTTTCTGTATTTATTTATTGTCTTGCGTTTCTCGTGTTATATCATTCATACAATGTTGAGAACCAATTATTTAACTAATTTTTTACTTGTATCTTATTTTGAGTGTATTAACAAATTAAAGGACTGTGATCTAATATACCCATGACAGAAATATCATTTATTCAAGTAAAGTAAATAGACTGGGACAAAATATTGATACAGCAACAAGCTGCGACCGTGACAAACTATCGTTCCGGAAAAAAACATTGAGATTGCCTATCACTGTGAATAATCCTGGTGTAAATCAGCTGTATTCCAAAATCGAAATGTTGCTTATCTCTACTTTGTTACAGCTCGTGCTAGACACATTACACCCCATATATATTTTCAATTGTTATAGCTATTTTGAGTGTGTGTGTGGTGTATGTTGCTTCAAGTAAAGTTCCCTGAGTTTATATTTAGACATTGGTCATCATGCATCGATTAACGATATAACTAACAAAATATATGCCCTGGAAAAGTACAGAACTAGACAACTTACCAAAAAACAACTCTTTTGACACTTCAAAGGTGATACTTTTTAGGTAAGCATGACTATTTTCTAAAGTTCAGATCTATGAGAAGGCCTTACAAAATTTAATTGAAATTAGTTTCTTAAAAAGTTTTTCTTAGTTCCAAAATTTTAATAATCAAATAAATATACATAAATTCACATTTTTCTTTTTATACGTCCCCGTGCCCATATTTTTGTCAAATTACTATCCAACATTAACTTTTTATTTTCATATATCGGATGAAAACGTAGTAAAAAGAAGTTTAAACATTTTTAGCTCGAGCTACTTGTTTACAGTTGAAACTTATTACCGCATCAGCGCTTCACGTTCGAATACTCTTTAACAGGATATTGTCGAAGCCATTAAAGATCGTTTGACTTCCGAGGCAAGTCGAGACGCGATTATTATAAAAATCTCTTGATGAAAACTGACCAACCCAAGATCATTCAAGGAAACATGGACACATTTGTGACGTTTCATTGATGTAATATTTGTTTTAGTCATGTTTAATGACTTGTGAGTGCGGCACTGTCTACTATGCTAGAACCTTGCGCTGCTCCATAACATGCCAACATACGATCCTGTCTGTACAGAAACCTTATAATAGTGTGACCTATCTAGATGGTTGATCAAGTTAAGGTCACACAAACAAAAGTTGGTAATATTATGTTTAGACTGAAAGAAATGGTAATAGGTTTCATTACTCCTAAATAACATTGAAAGATAAAATGTTTTAAACTTTTCTAGGAAAAGTTTAAATTATCTCATCATGATTCCAGAATACTAAACTTTTTTTTCGCGATATTAGAGTTAAGTTATAATAATAAATATAATAAATTTAATTTCTGACATATATGTACTTTGATTATGCCATTGAAAAACTATCCGCATCCGCGGGCATGTGGACTTAATTTTAGGCTAATTTATTCTGATTTGTCGGTGATGGGGAGGTTTGGACTCTATTCCCGGCTGAGTGTAGGCCTAGTGAGGTCTTCTACCCTTGTCTCATATGTTTCCCACTCGCCCTACACGCACATTTTCATGATTCTGCATAATTTTCTAAGTAAAGAGGTTTCGCGTAGACCTGGATTTTCGGCGAACTCCTACATCGTCACTTTTATTTCTTTTTAGCAGTGATTCTTTAAACACTTTTCACAAGGTTGGTTTTGTAAGGTGATGAGATGATAACGCAAGCACTACCACTTCTTGGACCTTGATTTGCTGTTGGCATTGCTGGAAGTGGATGACTGTCACGTGTTGATACTGTAGCACTTTTAGGTCCTGAAGTAAGGCGGTGATCAATAATTGTTGGTCAGAGCACTTGAAGGCCCTACCTCAGGGCTGTCATAAGTTGTTCATTCTTGCCATTTTGATTTTCAATAGCAGTGGGATTAGAAGTTGTCTCTTGATTACTGTGAAGGACGAAGTCATAATCTTGAAAGCTTTCTATATTTAAAGACAATAAAATAGTTTTTCGGAATGCATTCACAGATATTTCCATGGCTGCTGCTCGGTTGTAAGCAGCACAGAACGGTTTTTTCAACCAGAAATGATGTTAATACACGATTAGGGTTATTTCTTTAAAAAAAATAATCTATTTCATTAGTATAGTTTATGTTTAGGGGCGTCATGAAGCCAACATCAAGAGGTAGCATTTTATGAGTGTTGTGAGGAGGCAAACATATTATGTGGACGTGATTGTCTCTTGCCTTATTGATTATGTCAACATTTTTGAGAACAGTTTCCATCAAGAACCAGCAAGACAGAGTCCTCAGATGAAGGTTTCGTAAATTGAACAAAGTTATCA
The DNA here is from genome assembly GCA_039000515.1 of Timema cristinae. Taxonomy (NCBI): domain Eukaryota; kingdom Metazoa; phylum Arthropoda; class Insecta; order Phasmatodea; family Timematidae; genus Timema; species Timema cristinae. The sequence goes on from JBCFYV010002255.1 coordinate 29,741,081, forward strand.
AACCACATGGTAAATAGAGCTGCTTGGATCCACCCTGAGGGGTGGCACCCTGACAGAGCTCCATCCATTAGTTCTATTTTAATTTTTTTCTAGGCCTCACTATAAGAGGATGGATGAAAGATTCTACCGCATTCATGCGTGCTACATAAATTATTAAGGAACTTATTTCTGCAGCTGTTAAAGCAGCAACTCCCCCCCACCCTCCCCCCATTAGTGACAACACCTTTTCAGATTCATGCCGAACTACAATCACCCTGTCCGTCGACAGAGTATGACGCTGACCTTTTACCTTCATAAATTCCTGTTCGTAAAGTTTAAAAAAATGTGTTTACATTTTGTTGGTTGATTACTTTTATTCGGGCATTAGAGATAGCTTGATAAACCCTAAATGAAAATTATGGGTACGTTTCATAAAAGCCAGCAGCCACCCTTTCCCTGCTAAGATTTTATTTTTTTTCTCTCTCAAAGAATGGGTGCTTTACACCATTTATAATTGCTGGTTCAAATGACATACTTTTTAAGTCACCCCTTCCCAACCCGTAAAAACGTGCATCCATTTCAACACAATATGTGACAAGCTCATCTTCTAACTCCTTACTTAACATAGGCTTGCCACCTAGTGGGACTGCCACTAAATCCTCGGCATTCAAATCACGATTTTTCACGTATCTCCAAGGTGCCTCTTGGTACTCTGAACTGTTTTGATATCAATTTGTATCCCATGTTCCTGACCGAACAGCATTCACTGCCAGAACTATGTCCCATTTCTTCCTCTTTGGCCTAGGTCCATCTTCCATCTGGAAAAATACATTGAGTTGTAGGTTTACTCTTTGGAAGCAACCATCACTAATTACTACACATTTATTTTTAAAGTATAAACACGAAGAATGCTTTCTGGCATATTGCAAGGCTCTACCATATATAATTATTTACATTGTAACCAGCCCGTAATTGGTCAATAGCCTATTAATCTGTTAATGGCAAATTCCACAAAGAATAATACATAAGCTTGATTATGTTTGATATTACTTATTATTGTACATATAAGGCTATTGATTATGTGTTATATAAAATGCATTACCATACTCAACAAAAATATTTAAATACAACAAAAAGTGAACATAACATTATAATACAACTTTATATTAATTTATCAGCAGGAGCTCCTAATATGAGACCCACTTTAATCAAGAGACACTTTGGGTCTCACATTAGGAGATAGTCAACATGTGAACAAGGTCTGTTTTTTTTTTAGGTTAGAGCAGACATAGGAGATAATTTAACATACATGCGTTGAATTCTTCTCTAAATTGTTAATCACGATATATTCAAGTTAAAACTAATTTAACTCACCTTTGTATAAAAATTAGTCCGTGATAAAAGCTCTTCGAAAATTTGCTTGAAAACAAATCGAGAAAACCTTAAACCACACGCGTAGAAAATTTATCTGGACTATGGCAACAACACATGTGAAGGAAAGCATGGTGAGCATAAAGTTCCATTAGTCGTTGCTGGAGCACAGCTCATCACTTTTACCTCATATCATTCAATTATTTATTACACGATAACTATATGAATGTACAAAGTTTAATTGATGTTCGTTGAGAATTTAGTATATTTTTCAACATGTGGGCTTACCTTGAAAATACTTTTCATTACTTTTATTCCATTTCAACTGCTTCGGTGGCTTTATGATCTAAGGCGTGACTCTAGTGTTGGACTCATTAGCGTAATTAGTAAATGCACGTATAACCTGAACCGGTGGTAGGGCAGGGTCCTAAATATATATATATATGTGTGTGTGTGTGTGTGTGTATACACACACCCGCATTCTAACACCAACCAAATTTGGTTAACTAGTTGGTTCTTTCAGAACTTTTAAATTTTTTGGCGAATGTGTTATTTTATAGTGCGGTTAACATAAAGCTATTAAATGGCTTAATCTAAGACCTAGAGATGGGGAGGATAGTTTAGAGGAAACACTTTCCACATTAGCGTGGGGAAAGGATGATAAAACAACAGTAATAAATCAAATGTGAAAAACACCCCTATTGCACCCGGATTAGTTTTGAACCTCGATCTCCTCCTTACCAAAAATCTAATCCATCATTTTGCCCCAAATCTAACACAACGTTACACACGTTTTTGATTTAATTATCTAGCACTTTAGAAAAAATGTCCTTGGTTTGGCCCATAAGAACGAAATAAGTATATTTACTATCCAACGTAGGTGTATGTGTATAACGAGTTAAGTAAAAAAGAAGTTTATTTTTTTTGTCAATTTTGGACATGTCTTCATATATTGTAAAGACCCCTTAGTCCTGTTAAAAGCCAGGTTATGTTCGTATAGTCAGGGCTGCCTTGAGCAGACGTGGGGCCCTGGGAAAACCTCGTTTGCGGGACTCCAAGTTTCTTTCTCCTCCAAAATATATATTAATTTTTTTTGTAATGTTATTACAGTAGTTTGCACTTGAATACCAATTTTATGCCTTATAAGATATCAGGAAATGCCCCAAAAGGCAAATGCATTTAATAACTTATTCTAGACGCCTTGGTGACCTGGTGGTCTAGGGGTAAGGTGTCAGACTTCTATGCTGGCGGCCGGGGTTCAATCCTCGGTCCCGGCACAGATTTATCTGATTACCAAACCCTTCCTTCACCTCTGGCAAGACATCTTGTGAATGTGAGGAATGCCAGGTCTCCACCGTGGTTCGGATTCCACGTTAAACTGTAGGTCCTCCATTTCATCTCACAATCACCCTACCATTACACATTAGCGTAAGTGCGTATAACCCGAACGGGTAGTAAGACGCGGTGCTAATAATAATAATCTAGACGCCTTGTTTTAAAAAATATAAAAGTTGATTTCTCCTCATGCCTTTGTTAGATTTTCTTCTCCAAGAAACTTTATCTGTATAAAGATACAAAGAAAAAATGTGCCAAGTTTGAATTAAACCGGCTAATTCGTTCAAAAGTAATCGCGAGATATATTCATGACAAACAGACAGGCAAATGCAAATCGTTGGAGTTAAAACTGAGAACTCGCTTCACTCGTTCAATAAATCAAACCACTTATTTCTAAATCGCCTATACAGGAAGCGCGTAAGCAAAAATTTCCCACCCTCAACTAGTTTTGTTCCCCTCTTGTCACCTAAACAAGCGCAGTGCGGTCGCACGGGTTGCATACCCCTAACGGCGGCCTGTGTGTGGTATTTCACTATGAATTAAGGAATGTAAACGTTAATGATCGAAATGGGTTAATTGTCTTTACAATGATGATGGCACGTAGGAATAGTGAAATACACACCGGATATTTCCTGGCGGAGCACTATTTTTGTACTAAGTTTGGTATAAATCCGTTGATAAGATCAGACCTTAAACTTACCACAGAAACACAAGTCGTACACAGAATGCCAGAATGCACAAAGCTTTTTAGATATTTGTATATAACTTAAAATGTCTGAACAAACCAGAACTAAATCATCACACGATCTACAAACCAACCTAACTCTAGAACAGACACAACACCCAGTTCCCCAGACGTCGATTATCACTGTGAAAGAGGAAACTACAATTTCACTATTATATTTTTCGGTTATGCCAGGCATTCTCAAACACACTGTACGTAAATTCCCTAGTTTAAAAAAAAATATTTTTTTTGCGCACACAGGCACACATATCTATACTAATATTATAAAGAGGAAAGATTGATTTTTTGTTTTTTTGTTTGTAATGATAAACTCAAAAACTACTGGACCGATTTTAAAAATTCTTTCACCAATATAAAACTACATTATCAGCGAGTAACATAGGCTATATTTTATTTTGAAAATTTAATCTATTCCTCATAAAAAGGTCGATATTATATTATATAGTCGTTGGAAAAAAAAAGGTTGTTGAAGGGATGGGGGTTGCTGAAAGGGGGGTAGGGGTGAGGAAAGAGGAATGAGATGAAAATAGGAGGGAGGATAAAAAGAGGGAGGGGGCTATACAGTGATGGTAGGACTGTATTTTTTTTAAATAAGTAAAAAAAATTTTGTTTTTATATTGATATGATGGATGATTTGAAGCTTTGTTTTACAGGATTCTTTACAATATTTTTTTACGGGAAGGGAGCTAGTTTTTAAATAATGAAAGTAACTAAAACAGTAATAACTCGGTATTATTCATGTATGCTACTATGTTAGATAAGGTTTATTCATTGGAGGTTAGCACCTAAAGCATTAGATTACGGAGGTGGACACGCCAGTGGCTCTTTATTCTCAGTCACAACAGCTGCGAATCCAGGACTACATTTTAGGCGCTTCCTAAAGGACACCTTGCCTTTCTATTCCCTGGGAACGGACAACCCACAGTTTGAGAACCTACCCCGAAACCGTTAGGCCATAGCTTCTACCGACTGTCGTCGAGCATAGGGCGTTATAAATGGTCTAAGAGTAAGGCTCATTTTGAAGGAGTAATTTTTCAAGATGCCCGACAAACAAGAGATCGTTGACAAATTGGGGATAACCAAGAGTAAGATAATTTTGTGAAGCTAAATATATATTTTTAGTTTGTATTTAAAAACTTTTAAGGAATATTTCCTTGCAAATTCTTAAGGTAAAGGAGAGTATATGGTCAGTGTTGTTCAATTATACATTTTCTTGGGCCGTTGTTAGGGGGATAGTCTATCAAGCTGATATTCTCTACTTTGTATATAATGTGTATTTCAGGGGCATTTATAATGTTCATAGCGATGTACGTTTTTAATGTAAGTTTGGTCCTAAAAACTTAACCCAAACATCCACTTATCTGCATTGGTTTATATTATATCTTTACTTCATACGTCTTAAATTTTATTAAAACTATTTGTGATCCTAGAAAAGGTGAAGGTACCCGATCCCCTCTCCTTCGCCTTGGGCACGCCACTGGTATGGACATTATTACAGTCCATTTTTCTTTGTAAGGACTCTGACAGCTACTGGATCTTCTTTTACGTATTCATACGACAAGACATAATATTGCCAGATGGCACTTTTGATAGATGGGATGACACTAATAATATCGTAAAATGTTGTCACTGTTGACAAAAAAAATGTTTATATTATTTAAAAGATCATTGCTATGAAAATTGGACTGTAGTTAGATATATATAATTTAAAAATACGACTCTTTGTACTGGAAATTTTAGTAGAGTTGAGGATCTTGTTTTCGCCATGCCTCCTGGGTATTGCTACAACTTAAGGGTGCCGAACTTAGGAAATGTGCGAATGGAGCAGCCGCACAGGGCCCCGCGATTGCTTAGCTGTTATTGGGAAGGGGGGGGGGGGTTTTACTTGTGTGAACCTATAGTAGGCTCCCTGTATAGTTGAACCGCCAGCCAGTCATATTCACGTTTTGTTTGTTAGGTTTTCCGATTTCACTGTTGTCCGTTATAAATGACTTATAGTAAACTTGAACATGACTTGTGTTTGTGTTATGTTACAAGTGGCACACGTGAATTATATATTTATTGTGTTATGCTAAAAACTATTTTACTTGGGAGTGTGGTTGTAATTCAATTTAGTCGTGTTGTCGTATCCCGGAGAGTATTAATAAAGTATTATTATTATTATTATTATTATTGAGATTGGTGATAGTTAAATATTGATAAGATAACACAGTTTTACAGTAATTATTTTTAATCTATTAATTTAAACTAAAGTTAAACTAACAACTAAACAGAGATACATTGTCCGATGATGGCTATATGGACTACATACAGCTCTCTCTCTTTGTTAACTGAATTCCACTTTTAACTGATTAATACTTTCCTCTCCTGTCCCATTTTTGGGGATTTTATAGTCATGGTTTCTTAATTTACCCTAATTATACCAAGAACAAAATATATTTTTATGGAAGCTTTTGGAAGGTGACAAATTATTTAAATTGGGGAACTTTGCAATCAGTTTGACAACGTTGGTCAACATGATGTTCTCTTAATCTTGCTCCTAGAAACTTTCCATTTGTGATGTTACCCTTTTTATTAGGTATTTTGTGGACATTCTACTGTAAAGCGCTTTGAATACAATTTGATCTAGTCTTTAACACTATTTGATCATATGACGATATGAAATATTCCTTACATTGAACATTATAGTTAAATATTTTGTTTTGTTTTAATAGTACCGCGTCTTATTACCTGTTTGTGTTTCTGTCTATGTACTAATTACACTAATGAGTTAGGGATTCTGGAGGTTTTAATTTTGAGGAAGTGCACTCGCATTCGCGTGGAGGGAGAGTGGAAAACCCTCTAGAAAAAACCACCCTTCGTGCACCGGACCTGGGTTGAACCTCGATCTCTTCACTTTCAGCAGTCTATTCTAACACGAGAGTAGCGCGTTAGACAACATGGCCAACGAAGCGGGTTATAGTTTTTCATTTAGCACCGCGTATTACAACCCATTCGGGTTATACACTTAAGTACTAATTACACTAATGGATTAGGAAGGTTGAATTTAGGGGAAGTGAACCCGCATTTGCGTGGAGGGAGAGTGGAAAATCATTTATGAAAAACCTCTCCCAGTTCACCCGATCGATATTCTAACCGCGATCTCCCCGTCCTTGGCAGTCGATCTCAACACGACTAGCGCGTTAGCTAGCTACACCACCGAGGCGGGTAAGGGTCATATATATGTGTAAGTTTTTTATATATATGTTTTGTAATAATGTGTCGTGAGCGTGACAAGTTTTGAAAATTGATAAATAGGTGCAAACAACTGTAATATTATACACGTTTTTATTTAAAGACAGAGGGCGGGGTGTCTAGAAAGACAACTGGGGGCCCCTCAAACGAAGTTTTGCCAGGGCGGAGGAGGCAGGTAACCAGCCAGTTCTGTGGCACGTGAACGCGAGTCTGTTGATGCGCAACTGAGGATGGCTCAACTCCGCCAGTCCCAGTATTGATTGTAAACTAGACCGGTCGGGTCCAAGTTCACACGGTACCACCTTCCTTGCTTTCTACGTGTAACCTGAGCACACGTAGTCTTACCTTGAACGATTACACTATGGCCCTATCTCATACCATGAACTGCAACTTAGTGTAATCCAGGGGCCGGCTTATAAAGAGGAAAGATTTGATTTTTTGTGTTTTTTTGTTTGTAATGGATAAACTCAAAAACTATTGGACAGATTTTAAAAATTCTTTCATCAATATAAAGCTACATTATCAGCGAGTAACATAGGCTATATTTTATTTTGAAAATTTAATTTATTCCTCATAAAAATGTCGATAATATATTATATAGTCGTCGGAAAAAAAAAGTTGTTAAAGGGAAAGTGGGGTTGGTGAAGGGGCGGGGGGGGGGGGGGGGGGTGAGGGAAAATAGGAATGATATGAAAATAGGAGGGAGGATAAAAAGAGGGAGGTGGTTATACAGTGATGGTGGGACTGTATTTAAAAAAAAAAAGTAAAAAGGTTTTGTTTTTATATTGACATGATGGATGAAGCTTGTTTGTTTAAGCTTGTTTTAGAGGATTATTTACAGTATTTTTTTTACGGGGAAGGGGGCTAGTACATAAATAAAAGGTGAAAATACTAATATAGACATCGACATTTTTCTTGGCACCCCCAGAGTAAAACATATTTTGGAAAATAGCTCTTCATGCTTAAAAGGTTGCCGACCATTGATGTAATCGGTCAAGATAGGACTACTACCTTTCAACTTAAACGGACTGCTAGTAGATTGTATTTCTTCTTACACATGTCCTATGTTAGAATACCAGAAGTGGCGTATGATGGATCTAATATCTGGGCGTTTTTCCCCCCTAATTTCACCCCAGAAATTACTAAAAAAAAATACAATAAAAATCATGAATTATATATTACTAATATATATGCACTAACCGCTTCGGTAGCCTTACAGTCTCGCAATATACTAGACTGCTGATGTCGGGGGGATTAGGTTTTGAATCCCGGTCGTATGTACTGAGTTTTTTTTTCCAAAATTGTGTTTTACTCTTCCTTCATACAAATGGGAGTACACTTCCTCCAAGTTCAACCCCCTCATCCCTAACAAATTAGCGTAATTAGTACACATGCAAATAAACTGAACAGGTATTTAGACGCGGTGCTAAAATAAAACGTGTACACTCCGTTTACCTTGAAAGGTAGCATTCTTACCTTGACCGATTAAACTATGGCCCTTATCTTACTAACTACATTCTACTTACACCATAGTGTAACCAACCCTTCAAGATAAGCTTGCTACCTTCATGTGAAACTAAGTTTACTCTGTAAGTTAGCTTATCTTGAATGGCTTCACTACAAATATTAGAAAGAATATAATTATTATGGTCTACTCTATTCGGTAGTAATATGCGGTGATTAATATATATATATATCAACTCCACTTGAACATCTTAACTTTGTTTCTTACTACTAGATTTTCTGTGAGTCATTTACCAATACACACGTCTTGAAAACTAAATACTTTGTGTGTCACTAATTTTTTCAACTCTTATATAGGGATTGATTTATATATATATATATATACACACATACTGAAATAGTAATAATAATAATAATACATATACTTCTTGGAGAATTTTACAAGTCAGGTTCGTAGCAAATGAGGGGAAAATGTTTTTACTGTCGATATTGGTGAGTGGGTGGAAGGGAAGGGTGGGGTGGGGATGTGAGGGACGAGAGAAAAGGTAATTGTTATTGCAGTTTTTATAGCAAAACAATTTTTTTAGTCCAAATAAATTAAATATTGCTTTAGTATAAACATATAGTTTAATTTTCTTCACATGATGACTTGAATACCTTGATGATATCAACAGTTCTTGAATACCTTGACGATATCAACAGTTGTTGAATATATGTCAAGGGTGCACTGTAATTTCATGAAAAATGTTTTCTCTTCATTTAAAAAGTTTATCATCTAATGCTTTTATTCTCATGGCAGATATTCAACAGTTGTTGAATATATGTCAAGGGTGCACTGTAATTTCATGAAAAATGTTTTCTCTTCATTTAAAAAGTTTATCATCTAATGCTTTTATTCTCATGGCAGATATTCAACAACTGTTGATATCACCACGTGAAGAAAACTAAACATTATATTTGTATAATAAGAAATATTTGATTTATTTTGATATAAAAAGTGCAAACACTGGTGAGTTGTCGCGTTCTATACAAACCCACCTTGATGAAACATTTGTGATATATCGCTTGTATAAATACATTTTTCGGAACGAACATAGGGTGAGATATGGCCTTGAACATTCCTACTAAAGTACTAAACTATATTTCTTTTCACTAAATCTTTCGATTATAAAACGCTTAATCAATTTTTAAAAACTCCTTTAAACGTATTTACATCTTAGCTAAGCTTATAAGTGGCAAAAGGTGACTTGGTGGTCTAGGGGTAAAGTGTCAGACTTCTGTGCTGGGGGTCCGGGGTTCTATCCTTGGTCCCGGCACAGATTTATCTGAATATCAAACCCTTCCTTCACCTCTGGCAAGACATCTTGTGAATGTGGGGAATGCCGGGCCTCCACCGTGGTTCGGATTCCACGTTAAATTGTAGGTCCTCAATTTCATATCACAATCACCCTACCATTACACATTAGCGTAAGTGCGTATAGCCGAACGGGTGGTAATACGTGGTGCTAATAATAATAATAATAATAATAATAATAATAATATAACTGGCAACACAAACTTTATCGTGTATTAAGTTTCAAGGATAATTTGTCTTTTTTATTATTTAGACTTTAAAAGAAAAAAAATCCTCATCATTTTTTCCTTTATTCAAACTTTCTAATTTAGTGGTAAATTATTCTTTGTGTCGCGAGTTGCTTTTTAATTGGACAATGTTTTTCTGATTTGCTCATCTCATTTAATATGGGTCTCTCTACCTGCTTTGGTGGCAGTATGGTCTAAGTCGTTACTCTCTCAATCGTTAGTACTGTCGATGACAGTAAAATTGATGTTCAAATCCCGGTCGGGTGTATTGAGGGTGGTTTTCCCTAAATTGTTTTCCACTCCCCTCTCCACGCAAATGCGGGTGACACACTTGTAAATTAAACTTTCTTCATTTTTAACCCGTTAGCCTAATTAGTAGTGCGTATAACCTGAAAAGGAAATAAAACGCGCTGCTATATATATGACTGTGTTTTGAAGCGTTTCCTCCTTCAGTACTTTTTCATGGAAAGTACTCTTGCACTGACCCGCCTCGGTGGCGTAGTTAGCTAACGCGCTTGTCGTGCTGAGCTCGACTGCTGAGGACAGGGAAATCGAGGTTTGAATCTCGGTCGGGTGAACTGGGGGCGGTTTTTCCTAAATGGTTTTCCACTCTCCCTCCACGAAAATGTTGGTTCACTTCCTTTAATTCAACCTTCCCAATTCCTAATACACTAGCGTAATTAGTACTTAAGCGTATAACCCGAACGGGTAGTAAGACGCGGTGCTAAAATAATAAATAATAAAATAATACTCTTGCACTGCACTTACACTTTCAAGAGCTTGACAAGTTTCATTATTGTGAATGTGATTTTATTAGCAAGTTTTTAATATAAATTTTTTTCCTATCACTTTATTGCATTATTGATTCAATGTTGCTCTTTTTATAAAAACAACTCAATTTTAAAAGTGTAGTTTTGCAGCCACTTCTTAACAAAATAGTCGTCAACTCGTAAAAGTGGTAAAACTTTGGGTAGCCTAGGAAATATCCTAGAATGGATACCCAAACATCTTCTGAATGTGTGGAATGCCAGGCCTCCACCGTGGTTCGGATTCCACGTTAAACTGTAGGTCCTTCATTTCATCTCACAGTCACCCTACCATTACACATTAGCGTAAGTGCGTATAACCCGAACGGGTAGTAAGACGCGGTGCTAATAATAATATATCCCAAAGAGGCACACTTGCGGACGTGCACTATAATATCTGCATCATCTTTTTACTTGCGCTCCAATCTAACTTCTTTGGTCAGCTACTGAAGACACTGATGTCGAATTTGCACCACCTTAACCAAACCTAGAAAATACATTCTTATTTCCTTAGTGCATTGATGGGATCTTTTCCAAAGTACAGTGCTACCCGTTGATAACTCAGCCTGTTTAGTTTTTTAATAATTGTAAAAAAGTCTTCTTTTTTATAAATATGTTCAACACAGACCTATTCTTTAGGGTAGAAAATGCAAATGTGCTAGCACATAGAAAAGAAGGGGAAGTGGTTAAAATCTTAGTGATAAATCAAATCACATATGGAAATTCACTTCCCCAGAGCATCTTACCAGGATTTGAACCTTGACCGTTCAATTATTCTATATAGGTAGAAACAAACAGGAAATCCCAATAAAAAATTGTCCGGAAAAGTCATTTTGTATTAATAGAATTATTTAAAGTTGAAGTAATGCACAACAACGCCGTAAGTACGCAGCGTTAAATACAAACGTGTACAACAAGTTGCATATCATTAGGCGGGCAGAAGTGCTGTTCGCGAGCAACGTATCCGAAGGAGAGCGCGTCAAATTGCAACCGACGGGGACATTGTGGCAAAGGGGGGGAGTTTTGAACACCTGCTGTAATGTACCCGAACCTAACCTTCGTCTTTCGACCTTTCTCGGTCTTTTATTTTATTCCTTCCATCACCCATACCATCCCCAAATTTGAAGTGGAAATTTGTTTCGAATGAAGAATATATGGATTTACTGTTTGTACCATAAGGTTATACAGTTATATTGTTTGCCAAAATTTTACAGAAACTGCTGCTAAACGATGCAAGCTACGCAATAATTATTGTTAAAAAATCACTGAACATAAATCATATTTTGAATATACATACAGAAATAGGATTGTGTGTGTATATATGTGTGCGTGCGTGCTAAAGGAGTAATTATTGTGTTTATCATGTGTCCTGTATGAAATCGATTGATTCTTTAAGGAATACCTATACTAAAGTTACTAAACCTATTTTCATATATTCATACATAAAGTCATGTGATCTTCAGTTGTCACTTGTGAAAATACTTTAAAATGTTATCATTGTTGACCGTAAGGCGTAAACTAATGTTTGTATTTTCTAAACCGTTCTTCTTGCTGGATTCATACTATAGTTATTGTATTAATTCATTTACACCGCGTCTTACTACCCGTTCGAGTTATACGCCTAAGTACTAATTACTCAAATGAGTTAGGAATTGGGAAGGTTGAATTTATAGTAATTGAACCCGCTATTGCGTGGAGGGAGAGTGGAAAACCACCCCTCAGTTCACCCGACCGAGATTCGATCCTTGAACTCCCCATCCTCGGCAGTCTAGATCAACATGAAACTAGTGCATTAGCTAACTCCGCCACCGAGGCGGGTAGTTATGCATTACATTCTCATGTTGGCTAGGTGGGTTTAAGGAGCTTTTTCTTTGGGATTAATAATGAAAGCTTTATTTGTATAAAATTTTTGTGGAAAGACGTGTCGTACAGCGCACGTTCTCCAGTAGAATCTATGGGTAAAGAGACAGACATCTCGACGCCACACGTCGCGACGCATGTCACTACCTACTTCAGGGGTTGTCACGCACTCGTGACTTAATCTTCCTGTTTCTCTAGTGGAATAAATATAGTTGTAAAATAATATTGATGGACAAACATGTCTGTTTAGATGATATTCCGATGGAGTGACTGTGTAAATATAGAAGACAGGGACAGGGATTTAAACCCGTAAATCCGAAAGAGAAGAGTGTCTGGCTGTCATTTTCATATAGTTTCACATTATTGGGGGAGTTTGATTTGTTTACAGGGGTAATAAGTAGTCTACAGGTCACAGTCGTGAACAATTATCCTCTTTGTACGAGTGTAAATAACTGGATCTATTTATAGACATGAAATATACCTTTAAGAAAGTTACACTATTAATACATTTTACCTTTATTAAGAATGAAAACTATTTTTAAGGTTTTGAATTATGTTTACTCTCTCATTTACAAATAAAGTATTGTAATCGTGAACATTTTTTACTTTGAAATTATGATTACATTTTACGTTCTATTTTACAATATTGTATCTCTCTCTGTCCGTCCTTCCCTCGGATTAGATCTTAAACGGTTTATTTAAATTGTATACTATAAGCTTTATGACTACATATCGGGCCTTATAAAAAAAATGATTTTGGCTCTCTCCCTTTAATTAAGGATAGTTTACTGTTGAGGGATTAAAAAAATTATATATTTTTTTTAATTAGCTCTAAAGATTTTTCTAAAAATGGGTATATTTGAGACAATTTCACATGATGAATTATAATTTATGTTTATTTTTCTGTAGTAAACGTGTTATTTAAGGGTAGTGTACTTATGACAAATTTTAGAAAATTTTAAAATTATTTGAAAATGACCATTCAAATTTTTGTTCAAAATGGTTATCTGAAAATCATTGATAAATAATATATTTTTATTTTTACAGTTACAAATAATTTGATAGTAGTTTACAAAGAACTGATTTTTGAAGATTTTAAACATTTTAAAAATTGACCAAAACAATCTTGCTAATTCTTTTAATGATAAGTGTTTATTTTGTTAAATAAGATAACGTTGTTCTGAGGAAAACTTACTTAAGGGTAGTTAATTGAAAAACTATTTATGATAATTTTGTTCCAAGCTATAACACACTATACTATAAAGTTGATAAGATTGGGTCGTACAATTTACTTTAAGTTGAAGTTTGGTATAAGTTTATTTTATTTTATGTTTCTTGCGGGGAGGGGGGAGGCGGGGTAGATATGATATTAGGTGTGGTATATTTTTGTAGTTGTATAGTTAGACTTTCCCGTCCTCCATCCCTTTTATTCTATTAACTTTGTTCTTGTGTCGTATCGTCTTAGATTTATGGTAATTTAATTTTGATGGTGGTTTACTTTAGACCACGCCAACCGCCGTGTCATCCACGCAGCTTCTGGCTGTCCGATTGGTTGAGATTCTGTTGTTGCTTCCAATGATACTGCTTTATTTACCTTACCTAAAAATAAACGCCGAAAGTAATAAGGAACCCGCTTCAATGACCCCATGGCCTAACGCGCTACTCTCGCAGTGAGCTAGACTGCCGATGACGGGGAGGTTGAGGTTCGAATCTGGGTTTACTGAAGGTGTTTTTTTCCAAAATTGTTTTTCACTCCCCCTTACGCAAGTAAGGGTACACTTCCTATAAATATAACCTTCCTAACCCTTTAAAACCATTGGCGTAATAATTAGTACATAAGCATATAACCCGAACAGATGACGTGGTCATAAAAAAAGTAATAAGGGTCTGGCATCGGAGCTCACACGGTAGCGCGTCAAATTACTGAAGTCAGGTTTGAATCCTGACATGGTCGAAAAATATATCATTAATTAAATTAGGACTTCATTTTTAATGGGATAAATTGACGACTGGGTTATTCTTGGGAATTTCCTTAAAATTCGCTTTTGTTTGGTGTATTTTAAATAAGGTGCTAGAATAATCTTGCATTAATTTCTAAACATTACAAAACAAGTGTGTTTATATAACGTTACTGGGCGAAGCTATCTAGCAGTAGGAGAACAAACAGAGGAAGAGTAAAATACAAATTACACTACAGTTTTGGTTCTGACCCATCTATTCAACTACATAATTCAATTCACAAAGATCAATTATACGCTTCTTTAGCGGTTAACCTTTCGTTTCGCGGGCATTTATGTCTTATTAATCCACCGAAATATGTGGATTTTTGGTCTTTTCAGGATGTAAGTTGCGAATGGCTTTAAAGGTTTGTGAAACGCGTAGCCATGTACGTAATCCACTAGAGCATAGCATACTCTTTGACAGATAAGTCCCGATGAGTGAGTAATCGAGTCGGGGCATCGAAGGCGACGTGTTGGCGTGCTCGACCGTGTCATACCATATCACAGAGAACGCAATGGAAACTTTCACCACGACACAAATTACTATAATTCTTATTCGAAACTTGGTACAAAAGTAACGTATGTTAATATTCAATAAGTACACTCATAAAATAACACAATACACTTTTATTTTAGCCCCGTATCTTACTACCCGCACGGGTTATACGTATGCGTAATAATTAGGCTAACGTGTTAGTGATAAGGAAGGTTGAATTTAGAGTAAATGTACATGCATTTGTGTGAAAAGAGAGTGGAAAACTATTTAGGATAAACTAGCCTCATTGCACCCAATCGGGATTCGAACCCCGATTTCCTTGTCATCGGCAGTTCAGTTTATGGTGAGAGGGACGCCTCAAATCGTTCGTATACCGAAAAGTGTTCACAATAGTATTACTAATATCTTTAAAGGGTGTCCGAGTTCATTTTATGAACATAATGATTAAATCAGCATATGACTTACAAACTAACTTAATTCTAGAACTGACACAACAGCCAGTACTCCGGTCGTTAATTAACCCTTATGAAAGGGGAAGCCTCAATTTCACTAATGATAATTAAATTCAACCATGCAGGGATTCGAACCGGGCTCAGTGGGTAAATGTGCAGCTGACTCTTAACGTGATTTTTTTAGTTAAGGTAAATAATCTCCATTTATCTAGCGTAGCTTATCTAGCTAACGTTTAGCCAACCAAAATGTGGAGTCTAATAGAGAGGAATCGATGAGAAACCTCGATATATTCCAGATGCTGGTGTATCATGGTTTCTCACGTTTGAGGTCTTATGGTTTCCCACGTTTGGCCTCTTTTGGTTTACCACGTTTGGCCTCTTTTGGTTTACCACGTTTGGCCTCTTATGGTTTCCCACGTTTGGCCTCTTATAGTTTCCCACGTTTGGCCTCTTATAGTTTCCACGTTTGACGTCTCATGGTTTCCCACGTTTGACGTCTTATGGTTTCCCACGTTTGCCTCTTATAGTTTCCCACGTTTGACGTCTCATGGTTTCCCACGTTTGGCCTCTTATAGTTTCCCACGTTTGACGTCTCATGGTTTCCCACGTTTGGCCTCTTATAGTTTCCCACGTTTGACGTCTCATGGTTTCCCACGTTTGGTTTCTTATGGTTTCCCATGTTTGACGTCTCATGGTTTCCCACGTTTGGTTTCTTATGGTTTCCCACGTTTGGCGTCTTATGATAGCCTACGTTTGACGTCTTATGATTTCCTAAGTTTGACGTCTTATGGTTTCCTACGTTTGGAACGTCTCATGGTTTCCCACGTTTGGCGTCTTATGATAGCCTACGTTTGACGTCTTATGATTTCCTAAGTTTGACGTCTTATGGTTTCCTACGTTTGACGTCTCATGGTATCCCACGTTTGACGTCTTATGATTTCCTATGTTTGACGTCTTATGGTTTCCCACGTTTGACGTCTCATGGTTTCCCACATTTGACGTCTTATAGTTTCCCACGTTTGACGTCTCATGGTTTCCACATTTAGCCTCTTGTAGTTTCCCACGTTTGACGTCCCATGGTTTCCCACGTTTGACATCTCATGGTTTCCCACGTTTAACGTCTCATGGTTTCCCACGTTTTGTGTTTGTGAGTGTACTTGTACATCTATTATATACCAGGTTTCGTTCGTGCTAACCTCACCACATGCGACCCTTTTTCAACACGCTATTGACTTGCGCAGTCTTCTAATGAAGAATTGGAATAAAAACCATCTATCTCTACATTTCATATTTCTTTGATATGGGGTACGGTTAGTTATCGAGTTGTTGTGCTTCAGACCAAATACCATTTGGTTCAAATCTCGGCTTGTTAGAATATTTATTGTGGAGTGAAAGCAGGTGGACTAAGTATCATCCAGAGCTCACTCACGAAAAGATGCGGTCTAAGATCGCAGAAACGGTCTGACTTGGTAAACGTAGGAAAGTTAAAAAAAAATACTTGTATTCGATTGTTTCACTAAACCTTTATATCATACCGTACTCTACCGCAAGATCGACAGATTAATTTTAAGTTGAACTAATTTTATTTCAAACAATTTTTCAATTTTTGAAAACAAGAGGTTCTGTTTTTCTGCGGTAAAATGTCGGAATTCGTTTCACTGTAAAGATCCCCCATCCACCATTACAGCATGTACGAAGGTCAATTTTTCAGGAAACTGTCGTTATTTCCCTTGTCCAATTCTCCCGCACAATGTGGTGAACAAAAACAATGATTTGGACAAAGGAGGCTTTTCCTTTTTTTTCTCTGTGAGGTCATGGATTGATTTTATATATACCATTGATTTATTTGCAACTGATGTTCGACGTATTGAGTATGGTCACTTTAAGCTGTCTGGATGCGTGTTGGCTCGTAGTTCCAAGGTCTCACATCGTGGCTTGATGGTTATACTCAGGGTTACCACGCACTTGGAAAACACAGGGAATTTCGTAAAATCTAGTAAAAATACTGAAATATTTGTTAATTTTAGGGACATTTAACGGAGATCTTAAAATAGTAGGTCTTTAAATAGACGAAAAGTGTACTGAAGAACTAAGCGCACTGATTCAAACATGGCTTAGTACCCTTTAATCAAGGGTTGTGAATAGACAGAAGATGTATTTCCCCATCATTCTTAAATCATCCATCCTCTTTACTAAACACGAGACTTGCCACTGGTAAATTTCATGGAAAATATAATTTTATCACGGTTTCTTCAATCTAAGCTTCCTAGAAAAAATGGTAATTCCTTCTGGAAAATCCGAAAAAACACAAGGAATATGATATTTGGAAAATAGTGGCAACTTTACCTTTTATTTTTAACATTGTCTAACCTAAGTTCTATTAAGGCCAGTGACCTATATTATTTAATACTGGCCTGAACTCCATCACTTAAATTATTACACTCCTATAACGTCTAACCTTAAGAAAAGAACTATTAAATTTAAGTACATCTGGCTAAGCACACAATAAAAAACAAAAATACTAAAAGAAAGTGAATATATAACAAAAGCTATTAATAAAATAGAAATAAATTAAAATATAGTCAATTACTAAACTAACTAACTAACTCGTCCTACCACCTACTTTCCAGATGGTCCACCCTGGGATGTACACCCGCTACCCCGTCCCTTCGGGAGTCCCAGTGACCGCCTGGGTCCATGTTTTCAGAGCCCACCCGTACCCACCACCTGGGGAGGCGCCCTATCGGAGATGGTGTTTCGCCTACTTCCACACAAACCAAATCATCGCCACATTTACCCTACCGGTGACCTGGCGGTCTAGGGGTAAGGTGTCGGACCTCTATGCTGGAGGTCCGGGACTCAATCCTCGGTCCCGGCACAGATTTATCTGATTACCAAACCCTTTCCTTCACCTCTGACAAGACGTGTATTAATCACAACTTGTGAATGTGGGGAATGTTAGGCCTCCACCGTGGTTCGGATCCCACGTTAAACTGTAGTTCCTCCATTTCATCTCACAATCACCCTACCATTATACATTAGTATAAGTGCGTATAACCCTAACAGGTAGTAAGACGCGGTGCTAATAATAATATAATAATAATAATAATAATATTACCCTGCCAAAATAAAAACACATACAATTCTAATCTACTACAATGATATACTACAATTATTTAATCTACTACAAAATTTCCAAATTAAAAACCACATCACTCCAATATATCACCATTCCCACCTTGACCATACACCCGAAGCTACATTTTGTCCTTAAGTCCTTTCCACCATCCGTACATGTAGACTGCCTTGCTGCCCACTCTCTCGGCCGGCTGAGAATGGTGCCCATTTCACCCAGGCCCAATATAGATTGTTCCCAATCCCGTTAGGCCCCGCCTGGTTCAGGGTTACTCCCATCCTCCTCTGGATCTCCTCTTTTGGTGCCAGGCCACAGTTTCCGCCTTTCATCCAAGGTATCCCTATCCTGGGAACAGCAGAGTCGGAGGTACTATTCACCTAACTACAAATTCCCTATCCTACTCATTACTTCAGGGACTTTACCCCATCAAACTATTACCTTATCATCATAACCTACCCTAGCTACTCCTGGGTTCTGTCCTATTTTCAGGCCCATGCTCCCCATACCTGACACAGTTTACCAGCATCGAATCTCGAGTCCCCCCCCCCCATCTGATGCCGCTGAGTCTAATTCACTTTCTTATTCCGTGACAGAAGTCGTTTGTCTTCGTCTCAGTACCCGTCCTTCTCCTCCGTCAGGTACCTTCTCATCCCTTTGTCTATCCAGTTACCTCTGCCTAGCTCTCAGTCTTCCCATGTGTTCTATATAATCGGTCCGTGCCCTACCTGAGGCAATCGTAGCCGTTGCGTCGAGGAACCACCACAACTTCATATCTCTCAGCACTTCCGCTACATACATACTCTGAATTACCCCCTGAAGCACCCTTCTTGAATTCATGGCATCACCACAGGCCATAACCACGTGCTCCGGTGTGGATTCCTCTCCACAATCGCACAGCCTCGTGTCCGTCAGTCCTCTGTCATTAGAGTCGCTTATACGGCCCATGCCCCGTGATAAAGTCCACCAGCCCCGGGAGGGTTGCAAGAGGTCAACCTCAATCTCTCCCTGATATGAGGAAAAACCCAAACGTCCTTCTCCCTGTATACCTTCCTCCAGCAGAATTGCCACTCATCCAACAATGCCTGAGCTATCTCCGGCTTTGATCCCACTCCAGGCCTTATTATTTCCTCCACCCTCACAATATAGCCTTTCTTAATTTAGTATAAAGCAACTCTCCTCCTAACCTCCAATTCAACGGCCGGATTCCGAGTGCAATATAAAGAGCATTTGTTGATACTGTCCTGTATGTGCCTGACAACCTTATAAACACTTTCCTTTGCAGGGATCTTGGAATGTACTTGTAAGTGCTCTTCTTCAGTTGGTGGGCCCACACTTGCTCCATATGTCACTATAGAAACGAGTAATGCATTGTGGTACAATTTTATTATTCTTAACAGGAGGATAAACCTTCTCTGCCCAATATTGATAAACTTGTTCATTACCTTTAGTGACGTTCCACTCACTAGTTCCATGTGAAACCCAAAATTCAATTTCTCATCTAGCGTCACACCCAGGTATCTGTTCACTTTGGCTCTAGCCACTCTAGTCTCACCCATCCTAATTATTAGATTTCGGTCTTGCCTTCCCTTCGGCAGAATTTACATGGTCTTTGCTGGGGACACTTGTAACTCAAACTTTATTGCACCACCCATTTAGCCCCCTAAGGACTAAATTGCACCTATCTTCCAGGTCCTTCCTACTATTTCCTTTTACAACGACAAAATGTCGCCAGCAAAGGCCACCACCCCCTCCACCTTCTGGAACACCTCCACCTCAGCCCGCCCAGGCTCAAGTCCAATATCTCAGAAGACCGGTCCACTCACCGATCCCTGAGGGCACCCCTTGTTAAGCCTCTTATGGATACTCTTACCCGGGCATCTCAAGGTCGCAAAACTGTATTTACAATGATTCTTAAAATACCTATATAGGTCCCTCGGACCCCAATTGACCTTAAACCGTCAAAGAGCGCCGGCCACCACAAATTATCAAATGCCCCCGAGATGTTTACAAATATCCCCGCCGCAATGTTTCCTGACGCGAGCTACCAACTCCATGGCCCCGCCAATGGAATGCTCGGTAGACCTACTCTTCCTGAAGCCGTACTGCTGAGGGTGCATACCGACCCTCACTCTATGCCTGTGTAGTCTTCCACACAATACTTTCTCCTGAAACTTTCCGCAGACATTTAGTAAGCAAACAGGTCCATGCGACTTTTGGAGTTTCGGATCTTTACCCCCACCTTCCTTTTACTCAGTATGACCACCTCGCTCTGCTTCCAAACATTTTGAAATTCTCCCCTGAGCGAGGCACTCATTCATCAGTTCCGAAAAATAAGGGGCGGCCATTTTCTTTTACCAGGGGCCCTCTTTCTCCTTAGCGTAGCCATCAAGCCAGTCAACTCCTCGGCCGTGACTGGATTCTTTTGTCCATCTCTTAGATACTCCCCGTCACCAGCAAGCCTCCGTCTTATTTTTCTCTGTTCTTCTGTCCCATCCTCCTCCGTCTCATCGGAGAGCAATGTCTCCATGAGAACTGCACAGAATCCTCCCCGTCTGGTTTCTCCAGTGTTGATAAGGTCGCTGGAGGTCTTACCTTCCCCGTTACTATTTGAAATGGAATGCCCCATCTAGTCGCAGTGAGTTCCTCCTTAACAAACCTCTCCCAGCTCTCCCTTTTCCCCTCTATCAAGCTCGACTTAAATTCCCTCTTTCTCTCTCGGTACTCTTCCAATCGTACACCCCTCTCCACTGTGTCACCACTCCTCTGTTACATATTGCGCGAGCGTCTAACTCCCCCACGCAGCCTTTGCAGCCTATGGTTCCAACGTTTGTTCCCAACTTTAAAGTTCTCTCCCATCATCGGAATCGACTTTCTCATAGCTGTCTGCAAAGCCCACGTGAGTTCCTTTGCCCTCATGTTGAGATTCACCCCTGGTAACATCGGATTCAGCATCACCAGTTCTTCCAGAAGTTTCTCTAAATTTACCATCCTCCAGTTGAATCTTCTCTTTACCCTCAGGTCAGCCTCATCCCTCTGACCCACTGCAGCAAGCTCAAATACAATCATATTGTGATCACTAGTGGTGGCATTATCCAGTACTACCCTCCATTCCCGACTAACTAAGATATTTATTATTTATTCTAAGCGTTGGTTCTACCGTCCAATTAGTAGATATCTATGTGCCACGACTTTTTGTACCCGTTCGGGCTATACGCATACATTACGCTAACAGAATAGGGATGAGGAAGGTAGTATTTGAGAGGTACTTTACCCGCATTTGAGAGTAGGTAGAGTAGGAAGCCATCTAGGAAAAAAAACTCCTCAATACACTCAACTGGGATTCGAAACACGATCTACCCGTCACCGGCAATTCAGTCTAACATTAGAGTGACGCGTTAGACCACGCGACCACCGATGTGGTTATTGGATTTTTGGGAAAGTAAGTTATGGTAATGCATTATGGCTATAGCCAGGGAAATCCGCCTCGGTGGCGTAGTTGGCTAACGCGCTTGTCGTGTTGAGCTCGACTGTTGAGGACGGGGAGATCGAGGTTCGAATCTCGGTCGGGTGAACTGGGGGGGGGGGGGGTGTTCCTAAATGGTTTTCCACTCCCTACCGCTAATGTGGGTTCACTTCCTCTAATTCAACCTTCTCAATTCCTAATCCATTAGCGTAATTAGTACTTAAAGCGTATAACCCGAACGGGTAGTAAGACGCGGTGCTAAATATTATTATTATTATTTTAGCCAGGGAAAACATGAAAAGTCGGGGAATTTTTTGATGCCAGGGAGAACTGAATTTAATCAAAAGTGAATGCTACATAAATACAAAAAACATGTTAATTTTAAAATTAATTGGTAAAAAGTTTATGGTTTAGTATAGCTGCTAGAATTTTTTTTTAAATGTAATAAACGGAAAATTCATCCTTCACATTAAAACTAGAAAAGAATAGTCAGTAAAAGTTGAAAAATGTTGCATGGTAAACCTGCTAAAGTCAGGGTATTTTGTAATATAACCTTTGTAATCACCCTAGCTAAGTATTGGCACCACAAATATTGTAACGGACTCGATACCAGACCCGGTCAGTCGAACTCGACTCCCCGAATACATTTTGGTTTCTCACCTCTCTTTAGGTGAATGCTGGTGAATGTTCTTCGAATTAAGCCTTATTTCGTGGGCTCTAAATCGCTGATAGCAGTTTTGGCTCTAGAATCTACCAATACATTTTGTTTGAACAAATAATGTATTCGTAATTTAGGCTACATCTTTTTAGGATAAATTAATTTATTTTGGTATAATATTGTAATCAAATTCTAAGGCTCATTATTACAAGGGTAATTACTGTCTAACTCTTCTTTTACCGTTATATTTATTCTCACTAAGACATTGAGGCGAGCAGGTTATCGCCTATTTGCATAATTACTGTTATTAGCGTGTGTTCGTTTAGTGATGCAACCACACAAAAAGCTCTGTAGTTATCAGTGGCGTCGCTAAGTAGGATATAATGGGACGTAAGAAAAAGATCAAATTTTTTGCAGTTTCTATATCAAAACTATTTTAGTCAAAATAAGTAAAATAATTCCCCGGTACAAATATAGATCCTAATTTTCTTCACATGGTGACATCAACCGTTCTTAAATACCTTTCACAAGTGACAACTTGTTCCCTTCATTTAAAAAGTTCCTCATCTAATACTGATTTGCTCATGACGTATATTCACTGTTTATATCACCACGAGAAGAAAATTAAATTCTGTTTCTACTGGTGCAACATTTTATTTATTATGACGAAAAATAGTTTTACTACAAAAACTGCAAAAACACTGATCTTAACTTGCGTTCCCTACATCCACACCTTAAGTGAGTATTCGTGCACAGAAACTCTCCCAACCTAGCCTTAGTATGTGAAATGGAAAACTTTTCGCTTTGGAAAATTTTCATCTGTCTCTTTCTGTGGGGGGAGCGGAAGTGGAAACAAAAACATTTTAACTAGTATTTGAGTTCTCCAATAAATCACTAACAGAAATCTCGGTTCTCTTCCCACACTCTCATATCGAATCGATTACACCGCTTGGTGTTGAATGTGTAACTAACGTCGGATCGGTGACCTGGTGGTCTAGGGTTAAGGTGTCGGGGTGCGGGTTCAATCCTCGGTCCGGCACAAATTTATCTGACTGCCAAACTCTTCCTTCACCTCTGTATTAATCAAAACTTGGGAATGTGGGGGAATGTTAGGCCTCCGCCGTGGTTCGGATCCCACGTTAAACTGTAGGTCCTCCATTTCATCTCACAGTCACCCTACAATTATACTATAGCGTAAGTGCGTATAACCCGAACGGGTAGTAAGACGCGGTGCTAATAATAATAACGTTGTATTGGTGGTTAACCAGAAAATATGTTAGTACTTAAAATATTTTAATCATAGCTTTAAAACGAATACATCCCCTGGGATTCATTGATTTAAATTCACTGAAAAAGTTAATCTTTAATTTCCATTATTTGTTCGGATTTTACTTTCAGTATATCATCAATAAGGTAAATCACATGATACGTAAAATTTTCATCTCTAATTTCATACTATGATTAAAATATTTCAAAATGTATAGTTAAGGGGAATAGAAGAGGGGGGGAGGATGAGCCCTCTAAAGTTATTTACCTCCCCTCTGATATTTTCTGGTTAAATAAGTGTTAATTTGGGATTTGATGATAGATTACATTTTTTTTTTGGTATATACATTTTTCGAATGCTCGTGCAACTCCTCACATTCATTAACATTGGTAACCGATAGTCTACTAACATTCGCATCATATAGTAATTTAACGCGGACTGAAACAGATAATTAGTTATATTCTTACAGCAAATAATTTTATTTACGTTACTTTTGTAGTTACTACATAGAGAGAGCACCGCGCTCTTCAATACCGTCACAGCCGAGCGTGGGCTTGTAGCCATGACTACCGTTCGTATCTCTCAGTCCATATCGATGTAATTTAACATGTGCCCCTGCAGAACATCATCGTATACTTCCCACACTTTCTCTCTACAGAGCAGGTTGCATATCGTATCAAAATAACGGCGCTTTGTTCCATTCTAAACGATGGATGCACGTTGGAAAGAGAGGATTCGACACCAACCCTAATCAATTAAGTTTGAATATATCTCCTTACAAATATATTATTTTTGAATCAATTACATTGCCACTCTGTTGAGGGGAAAGTTTTTGTTAGTCCAAAGAAGTTGAAACTGGAACAATCTCGGCTTGGAAATAACTCGCGCATCTTTTTCTATTTGATAAAATACAAACATTTATTCTGAAAAAATTAGACTTTCAGGATTAATCTATGCTAGAAGATATGCCCATGTAATTGGCTTAGTATCACAGCGTTATTGTGGAGTTTGCCTCTATGACAACGGATGCATTATTGCACTTTAGACTTGAGATTTTCAACTACACGACCCAATTGCTCGAATTTCTTTAGTGGTAAGCTATGTTTATTTCAATTGCATGATCTTTAGAGGTTTGGGTATATTATTTTTTATATATAAAGGCGTTAGACGTGAGTTTCGACACATCTGGCATGCACAGTGGGTCTCGACACCTGCTCAGAACAAGCTGTGGTCCATCAGGGACGGTGTGTCGCGGTGGCCCTCTTCTATACGAAAGTCTAGAAGAGAGGAGGTCATTGTGACGAGACTCCGCGTCGGGCTACATTCTTAAACCACAGGTTTTTACTAAGAGGGGATCCACCTCCAGTGTGTGAATTTTGCGATGCTCCCTTTAGTGTGTACAAATTTTTGTGAAGTGTCGCAAGTATGCCCCTATTCGCCTGGCTCTTGATTTTAAAGTTTTAAGGAAATTACAAAAATAGGATTAGCATTATGTTCCGTCAATTAATCAATTATATTTTGTTTAATTATATTTAATATAAAAGAGATTAAATTTGTGCAACAATTAGGGATTTTCAAAGGAATACTTATTTCTTTTGATTTTTAATGTACTGTAAATTTACACTTGAAAACTGGACCTGTGATACCGTAATATTTTCTAGGAATGGTTAAAATATTTTACTCTTTGTACATAGAGGTGTGAAGTGGGTACAGTAACTGAAATTATTATTTTAGAGCAATTATGCAAACACTAATGTATCAGGAAGCGGGGAAGGGGCAGTTTAGATATTATTATATGCCCCTATCTCCACCAACTGCAAATCCTGGGTGTGAAGAAGAATGTGTAAACACAGACCTGTTAACCAGTGACTTACACAGTGACAGAGGGCAGGCCGAGGATACCATTTTGGTACAAATTAGCTTAAATATTACCATCTGCATCCTTTGAAATTGAAATTTTTCCCAGGTCAGAAACCCCTGGAATCCCACTTTTTAGTGGGCATCGCTGATTATCTTTCTTATCCCTACTTCAAATCAAATTTCCGAATATTACAGTAATTGAAATATATAATTTTACAATTATGAAAATGATTATGTAAAAAGTGTAGAATGCCAGGTCTCCACCGTGGTTCGGATCCCACGTTAAACTGTAGGTCCTCCATTTCATCTCACAATCACCTTACCATTTCACACTAGCGTAAGTGCGTATAACCTGAACGGGTAGTAAGACGTGGTGCTAATAATAATACTAATAATAATGTATAAAGCCCCCCTACCCGCCAGTTCATAATCCTGGGTGCGCCCCTGACCAAAGTAATTTAGGCCAGTATTATTTATATATTTATTTGAGGTCAGACACAAAGGTCTAACTACCGTAGCTTCAAAATGGCTACCGACGAATTTAAACCATGTGGTTGAACATGATGGAAACAAGTCTTTTACAATGATGCGCCCACGCAGTGGATAAAAATATTGTATTCAGTTAAATATTTCAAAATACTATAAAATAATCATAAAATAATTTATTATATATATAAATGGCAAGTATTTTCTTTTTTCCATGTAATTACGATGTCTGTAATAAAAGGTATTAATGTATACACTATACTATACATAGTCAATAACGTTCCAAAACGAAGAATAAGTACTTATAATTATGTTTAAAATAGTGTTTCGAGTTGGATAGAAAGAAATCACTTTAAAAGTAAATAAATAGTATGAGAAAACTTAAGTTTACGATATTTTAAATGTAAAATATAACAGGTAACTAAAAAAACTTTACATTTATAACAAAACATGATCTTTTACAAGTGTTGGCAACCCAAAACCTAAACATATGATTTTTGAACTGTCATCCAGGTAAAAACCTATCATGAACCGACTCTAGTTCGGCTTCTTCCGGCAAAGGCGAAGTTACACGAAGAGTTCTTATCTTCTATCTGACAATGCCTGGAGAATATTCCAACATAACTATCGTGTGCAATTATTATGGCCGAAGGATACTTAATAATTTGTAACATAAGAAATACGATAATAATCTCATTAAAGGAGTTATTTGGAAGTAAATAGCAGAAAAAACTCAAATGTTCAAAGTAACTACGGTGACCAAAACAATCAGAGCATGGTAGCGATACGACACAGCCGGCGCACAGTACTCTCAGTGTGAATCTGTCTTATGTATGTGCATGAAGTGCTTCTGTCAGTCATTTAGCACCGATACATAACCGACCTCCCTGTGATTGAATCTTTTACTGCACAAACTATACAATCATAAGTGTGGTACTACAAATTCATACTTATTTTATATAACAAAAGAGTTGACGCCACCTTTGATAAGATGTTTTATTACATTTTATTCAAAGTTTGACCATTATATGGAATGCAAAAAATGGACGCCAATCATGTAAAAATATACTTACATGTGAATCTTGAACCTTAAAAAAACTTGGTAATCAAAGTTTCTCTATTAATTAAAAGTGAAAAAAACCTTATGATTTAGCCTAAGTGTGGAGTTTGTATCTTCATATTGAACTATTAAATTGTTAACTGCTTTGCCGGTATAAGTTAAACTCCCATATTTCGCCATTTTCTTTGATAAAACCAAAGTAAAGGCGTATCAAATTTGTTTGATCTTAGGGATCACATCAAAATTTTAAAATACTGAGGTGGTCTATTAAAAAAAACCAGAACTTCCACCATTTTAACTAAAAGAAGCTACAACATAATTTTTTGACATAAAAAGAAAATTAAGATATAAATAATTTTTTCCAATAATTTTTTGCAATTTCTATCAAATATTTTACAGCACAGCAGAATATTGTGCCCCGGTTTGGCTGAACAGCAGCTACTTCAGTACAACAATGCGCATCATCGCAGGCCCCACCTACCTTCTGGCGCCCAACTCTCAAGTCACATTCTGCCAACCGAGCTTCAAAGGCAAGAGGCTGTGGTTATAAGATGATTTTGGTTAACCCCAACCTTCCTATTCACGAATATATACCAGTACTATTTGGAGAATCTTTAAAACCAGACACGAGACAGTCAGCAATTAAAACTGCTGAAAATCATCTCCATGAGAATTTTGATATTCACCGGTGGTGGGAACAGACGTAGATTCATCAAGTTCCGCCAGACGTTACCCCAAGATAAGCCAGCAGGTTTCGATCTACCACGGCGCATATGGGAGCCCGCCAATAGAATAGGCACAAACCATGACGTATGTAGGGACACTCTTCAAATGGAGAAAGGTACTTGGTCCATTCTGTAGCAGCACACCAAACCATTCAGCACTTAGTACAAGAGTGCAATATCACAATGTACCCAGGCGATGTGAAGGACTTCTTCAGGGTCCCTCAGAAACGATTGACTGGAACTGGATTGACAGACTAAATATTGATTATTGATTTATCTCTATTGTTAATGTTTTCTGTTCTGTTAACGTTTCACTTTTGTTAATGTTTTCTGTATTGTTATTTTTTTTCTGCTTTATACCATAGATTAATAAAAAGTCCTCCGATAAAAGGTTTTGAATTTGATTCACTTGAATAAGACAAAGTTTAACATTCCCAAACAATCTCTCACGTCTATGATAATAAATGGAAATTGAGCCATATTGTACTAGGACAGCAGGCTGCACAATAAGGGTTTGTCCGTACATAATAAGGGGTTTGTCCGTATATATTGAGGGATTTGGCCGCACAAAATGATGGGTGGGGCTGCAAGTTTGACATACTTACCCTAGACTCCTAGAGCATGTTCTATACATATAAGATTAATCTTTGATTAAAAATGTGTAAAATATGTTATTTTATAAAAGATCTTTGAGGGATTGTCAAAGTTACATAATTATTTTTTTTTTAGTATTAAAATAACTTAGATAAAGGAAATGTGACGTGGTATACGACCCTAGGAAGGATAGGTTTATATGTGTGTAGCATATGTAACAGGCTGTTTAAGTATTCAGTACAGCAGGCGTGCCAACCTTGACACGTTGTCACCTACAGCTGTTGATTGATGCATTAAGGCCCTCTCAACCATTTGTGTGAACATCCATAATATGTGTTTAGGAAGTCCTTGACCACATTGACATGTACCAGCTGGCATTTCTCCATCTTATTGAAACAAACGAGGTCGGTGGAGAAGCAATGTTTGTTACATACAAATATTAAATAATAGAGTTATTATACCTTCTGATAAAGTCACGTTTTCATAGGAAGGTTCTTTAAGAAAATATTTTTTTTTGTGGCCAAAATTGATAACATTTCACTATATTATTAGTGTTATTTTATAGGTATTGATAATTTATATCAGTAGTAACAACTGCTATTCACATGACGCGCAGTATGAACCGTAAAAGTGGATCTAGTAACTTTAATATTCATCAGATAAGGCCCTTCCTATGGAAATTAGGCTGTAAACAACTGGGTGTTTTTGATCGGTGGGCACGGCGGTCTAAATTTCAGGCTCATCTAGTTTGCCGGTAAAGGGAAAGTTTTGAGTTTTGAATTTTGACCTTGCTTACTAAGGGTGATAATTCCTAAATACACCTCGATTTTTATAGGAAGAATACTAGCCTACCTGGTGGTTACTAAAGTCATTGAAACAATATTAATATATTAATACACAAAGTCATGTGTTTCATCTATCACGTTGATAGATATTATTAATACCCATAAAATAACACAAATAAGTTAGTAAAATGTTTTCAATATAGGCCGCAAAGGATTATGTTTTAATTTTCAAAACTATTCTTCCATCCAAAGTCGGAATATAGTTTTCCACTCTTTTGTTAAACAAATTTGGATACAATTACTTTAAATGCTACCTTCTTCATCCCTCCCTCGTTAGAATATATAGTTCATATTGGCAGTTGGTTGCGGTGAACAAAGAAATTTATCATACATTTCTATAATGAAAATAATCTTGATGCTTTGTTACAATTAGCCAGGGAACTAGAATGAAAGACCTGGTCGATACAATTGTATACTCTGTTCTAATCAAATATATACTCCTGGATAACATTCAGTGAATATGTGTCTGAAACATACAAGTTGAAAACCTCATTGACACGGCACAACTGAGATTGATTAAGCAATTCTATTGTAAATTTATTTTGTATGAATGATGCTATGTATGATACGCTATGTTGTATCTGTAAAGTGTCAACCAGATGTATATTATAATTAATTATTTAAAATTCACTTTTACTTAAAAGTATATAGAAAGAAAGAAAATATAAACCAGGTTGTTAGGAACATACCAAGGTTGACTTAGTGTAGGTAGTATTATATTATATCTAGTCCTACTTAGATGTATAATTGGTTTGTACTTGATTGGTTTTGAAACTTTTCATAACAATGAAACACTGATCATAATTATTTATTATTTCTCACAGGTGAGGGAAGAATGTATACAGGGTGAATGTACAGTATAATTTTGATAGGCAGGGCCTTATATGACAGCTATAAAAGTGACTAGATCTACTTTCACATACTCAAACATCAAGTCATGTGATCAACCACTTAAAAAATAACACTGATAAGTTAGTAAAATGTTTTCAATTTTGGTGATAAAAAAAATAGGGTTTGTATTTTCTTAAAAACCCTTCCTATAAAAATTGCACTATATTTACTCTTCTTTAGTGTCAGTAAATTCTCACGTGACTATTTATATGTTAATATTTGTTTAGATAATTCAAAGTTATCAAAAGCTTCCAATAATACTTCCTTATGGATTAACTCTATTGTTTTTCTCTACAATATTAATTAAATGGACTCAAGACTATCAAAACAATTGTAACCATTTTATTTCCGCTATTATAGCAACATGAGCTTTCAGTTTTCAAATATAAATCGTGCTGTACATTATCACATTTTTAAGTAGGTGTGGTATGTTGTAAAAAAAAATTATATTGTGAATAATTAAAAAAATAAAAATTTGTGAACACTGTGTTTTTTTCTTTTTTTACAGATATTGTAAATCCAAAAGTGCCCCCAGGCACTAAAGATGCTATAAAAAATTTCAACTACGACTATTCCTATTGGTCTCATAATGTGAGTATTATCAATATTTTATCGTAGAAGAATTATTTTAACTTCCCCCCCCCCTCTCGGTTAGTATTTGAAGTATCAGCTGGAAAGAGTACTTTCTGCAGATTTGATATTTTTAATATATTGTGATTAATAAACACTTTCAAATACTATTGTGATTAATTAAACAGCCTTTCATAATACTATTGTGATTAATAAACACTTTCATAATACTATTGTGATTAATTAAACAGCCTTTCAATAAATATATGTGATATAAACGTTCAATATACTTTGGATTAATTAAACAGTCTTAAATACTATGGTTATAACAGCCTTTCAATAAATACTATTGTGATTAATTAAACAGCCTTTCAATAAATACTATTGTGATTAATTAAACAGCCTTTCAATAAATACAGTATAAAGAGGGTATATTTTAAGGAATCAAAGCAGCATTCACCTGGAACAGGAAACCAGCATGTTGAAATAGCTCATCAGTATACCTACTCATCTGAGTATCGAAACCTTGATTGAGTTAAAGTAAAAAAAAATACTACCTAGCTCACTCCTAACTCATGTTTTACATTTTCGCAAACTCATAATTATATGAGAATTATTTCACTAACAAACTCACCAGCAGCGTTTGCTCAGCGTCAGCATGCTTGATTGGTGTGCTTGACCAAGTGACTTAGGAGGTCACTGCTTGAATCCAGACCAGAATGTACTATAATATATTTCTCATTATGGTTTTACATCCTCCCTTCTCTTCAGACGAATGCTGGTGCATGCCCTTGAAAATAGATATTTCTCTTATTTTTTTTACTAGTATTTATTGAGTAAAGTATATGTTAGAGTATATGTCATTAAATCAATATAAATTTAATCTAGAAAAACTAAAACAAATTTATATATTCACGCACCAACCGATTTATTCACTCACTCACCCACTCATTTATTAATTCACTCATTCACTAATTCACCCACTGATTTATTCACTTACTCATTAATTTATGTAACTTGCTTCTAACACACTAATTTATTCACTCGCTTACCCATATATCTATTCACTCGGTCACGTGTCTTATATCACCTGCCTCGGTGGCGTAATTGGCTAACGCGCTAGTCGTGCTAAGATTCGGATGGCCATCTCGAGGTTTTACAAATCTCACTTCCAGGTAGTTCCATGTACTATCACCTCACCAGAGGTGCGCTGCTGTAGTTATGGCAGTCACCACACCGACCCCTCTCACCCCTTCTATAATAACCTCCTTTCAGAATGTCCTTACATTCCACAGACCGCCTCCCCCCCACATACACCCTTCGCCTTTGGTCTCTGCCCCTGAGGTATCTTCTCCCCTGATGGTACCTTGGCCATCCTACGGAGCTGTTCTATGTGGTCCAGTCGTCTTAATTCCCTTCGGAAATCCGCCCCGCCTCCATACCTTACCGCCCCCAACACTTCCTGAACTCGTAGTGGGAATTATCCCAGAGGACATGTTAACCAGCTCTGAGTCAGTCATGGGCACATCCAGGTGTCTGCTCCTATCTAGCAGAGTGAGGAAATGTGCCTCCATGCTTTTATTCCCGCCCTCATGGTATTTCATGGCGTGTAAAGTGGCTCGGGTAAGCCCCTGTATCTCGGGCGACCAGAACTCTTGTCGGAACAAAGACTCGAACGTGGACCACGAGTCTACCTCCTCCTCTACGCTGGACCACCAACACAACGCCACCCTTTCCAGCGATGCCGTGACGAGACGCTTTTTCTCTCTCCAAGGAACCACCTGACCGTCCCACACACTACTCAACTTCTTAAGGTGGTTTATGGGATTCTCCCCCGTGTGGTTGTTAAAATGAGGCACTCGGTCCACCATCATTTGTAAGCCTAGGCGCGTACCAAGAGCTTCTACCAACACCAAACGGCCTGTGGTGGTGAAGCTCCTCGCTGAGCCTCACTGCCTCCTGCTGCGCCACCTCCCGGATGTGAGCTGCCTCAACCCTCGCGGCTTCTCTCTTGGCCTCAGCCTCAGTGAGTAGGCGCTTAGCCTCTTCTCAGCCTCCTCCTTCAGTACCCCAACTTGAGCAACGAAGTGATTGCAACGTTCCTCTGCCCCTGCTCCTGGAACGCGAGGTTTTGTTATTGGAGCATCTCAAGGCGTCCATTTACCGCGGACCGCACTTCATCCAGACGATTACCGAAAGTATCACGTGACTCATTAATGGAAATGCGCATCTCTTGGACGGACGTCTGAACTTTTCCCAGGCGTGTCTCGAGCACCGCCCTCGCCTCCTGTTGCTCCGCCCTCGCGATCTCTGACTCTGCCTGTGCCGCTGTTCGAGCCCCCTCCTGGGCTGTGCGTAGAGCAGTCATCTCCTCCCCATACAATTTAATATTACCGCTAAACCCTGTAAGTCGAACATCTGCTGCTGGCAACATTTTCTGCGGAACGACGTCTCCCTCCAGTGGCATTACTAAGACCTGATGGTTAATGACGCCACTCCCAGCAGCTACCTCACACGTGCCTTGGTTCATTCCTGGTGGAGTGTCAATTACTACCCGCCTGGCCGCACCTTCTGATAGTGACCTTGACCTT
The DNA here is from genome assembly GCA_039000515.1 of Timema cristinae. NCBI lineage: Eukaryota > Metazoa > Arthropoda > Insecta > Phasmatodea > Timematidae > Timema > Timema cristinae. The sequence goes on from JBCFYV010002255.1 coordinate 29,774,550, forward strand.
GTATTGTACGAATGGGAGTGCCTCCTGCCGTTTCTCTCCATAATTCCCTTAGTCGTGGCAAGTTCAATAAGCCCTGATCGAACCACCCAAAGCTGAACAAACAAAATAATTATACGAGCCTTTGGTGACAAAACGTCGAGCCCCACATTGGTGTGCCACTCTGTAATGTTTCTTTCTTCCTCACTCTTCCCTCAAACCTTCAAATAAGTCCACATCCCTGTTTCTACACACTATTTATATGCCTGCCCGGCTGGCGCCAGTGCAGAAACATCCCGGACTTGCCTCAGGCCTCTGGGTACCCGAACTCGCCACTAACTGGTATAATGGATAATAAAATTTTATCAACCCTATTGGTTCACACCACAACAATAATTCCAAGTTATTTATTCTCACCATCAATATTTTCACAGCAGTACACACTCCAATAAAATAGTCTTATTTATACACAATAGCCAATTCTTGATAACAACACAAAAGATACTTCATCTTCTCTAAGAAAAAAACAAAACAATCTCCTCATCAAACAACAACGTTTCTACGTGTTACCAAAAACAAAATAAATTTAATATTCACAGAGGTTTCAGTACTGCTAAGAAATGTACTTCTTCTTTGTTAGTGTGTTAGACCAAACCCAAGCGCAGGCATCACTGGTCCTTTCTACTTTATTTGTGTATTCAATTCACTCGTTTTAATTTGCAAGTTAGCTTTTTGAAAAAAAAAAAAATTTGAACCTAGTTCCATAAAAAAATGTTTTTTAGTTGCTGTAGATAATTTACCTGCCAGATAAAATCAATATAGGCTATCTAATATGAATACATGTGTGTTTATTATTTTCTATATTTTAAAAATATTTTTCAATTTTATTAATACAGTGCATCTTATTTTCCCCTGAGGTGATAGCCAAAGTTGATTTAAACAGCGCCATAACATTTTATTTCAGGTAACGGATCCAAACTTCTCCTCGCAGATAATGGTCTATAAAGATATCGGAGAAGAGATGCTGCAACATGCATTTGAAGGTACAAATGTGGTTTTGATATGTGACACAAGCACATGGATTCAATCTAGACACTGCCATTGGCCTCAATTGAATGGGAATGCATCCTTGCACTTTTAGTATGTGCAAACCTATGTTGGGTTGGATTCAGAAAGAAAGACACTTTTTGGAGATCTTCAAAATTTACTAAAAAAAGTGTCATATATTTATACGTAAAATCATGTTATCTTTAGTTTTTTTTATACAAATAAGATAAATAGGCCTACCTCCTAAAATAATATTACCACTAATGATAAAATATCAATGTTACCATAAAAAAATCGTTTGTATTTCAATAATGTATTTTTCTACCAGATTCATGCTTAAGTCTGGTGTTTGATCACAAGGAGGCTGAATTTAATAAATTGAAAAATGACAGCTAGACACAGGAATTGGGAAACCCGGGATTTTTGGCTTAGCACACTCGTATTCAGGTTCACTATTCACTCATATTTTCAAGTAGTCCCTATGATGTATATGTGAATATCATCAGCTACTAAGAGCTTTAATTTATATCGCAGCCACCGGCAACTCGCTTGTGGCCTTATGCTGCCAATAGTACAGTGATTATGGGAATTATTGTCCTTTTAGAAAAATCACTCGGTACCAGCCAGGAATCAAACTATGGACCTTTTAGATCAGCAGTCAGGGACACTAACCACTATACTACGAGGCCGGTTACCTTTATATATAAGAAGAAAGTGGGAGATAAATTAAAGGGTAAAGAGAGGGAAAGAGATAATCATGAAAAGAGTGTGGAAGAAATGGGTGGGAAGGGAGCAAAAAGGAGAATACAAATATGTTAGGGATGACACAGTAAAAGAGATATTGAACCTGACAAAAAAACATTTTTCAAGGTATAATACTTGTAAAAACACTACAGAAGTTATAGCTGCTAAACTAAACTCATTGATAGTATTTGCAAGATAAAATTAATTAGTAAACCTGGTGGTTTGCATGGCATAGTTAAATAACATGTCACGGAGTTAGTTTGTGAAATCTTTCAAGCTGTTTCAACCACTGTGTTATTCAAGTTTGTCCTGTGCTCAGGTTAATCCTTAACTTATTTTATAAGTAGTTTTTCTGGGCGTTAAGAGATTTACTGTGACTTATCAGCATGCACAGTTTTCTGCCACTAGCAAGGTCTGTCTCAAACAGAAGTCTCTCAATTTATTTCTCTTCTCTTTCTTTTTCTTCCTCCACGCCGGACCAATCACAGACGTTGACACTTATTGACTGCAACTAATATATTCATTTATTTAATATTATTCATTAAACAATTTAATGATTAACTTTGACATGATAATCCTTGACGAAAATGCTTTTATTAAAAAAAATTTAAATCAAAATTGCTTTCGAAACAAATTTTCAGTGGCAAAGTCAAAATCTCAATGTACCTCTTATGTTGGTGAATATATGAGTACTATTAATACAGGGATACCGACGTTGTAAAAATTAGTTTCAGGTGATTTTTCACCTGTGTACTACTTGTACTATATAATGCTCCGTGTGTATATTGGTCCAAAACCTAAATTACTGTATAATAATTTGTGTGCAGGGTACAATGTTTGCATCTTCGCATACGGCCAGACAGGCGCGGGCAAGTCCTACACCATGATGGGCCGCCAGGAAGAAGAGGGTCAGGAGGGTATCATCCCTCAGATCTGTAAAGATCTCTTCAACAAGATCAAGAGTACATCTTCCACTGATCTCAAGTACTCTGTAGAGGTGAGGATACGACATTTACAGACCTTCTTTCCACCCATTTTTAAGCACTTTATTGTGAGATGGGTGATTCTGAATCGCCTTGAATTGATTGATATATTGTGTTACTTAAAACGCTTTATCAGGATTCAAACTCTTTAATTTGGGGGTATTTAATGTCATTTTCTGAATCTACTGATTATATCAGCACTCAGCTTTACAACTAACCTACACGCTTCAGTAGCTAAGTGGCTTAATGCACTACTTTTGCAGTAGAATAGACTGTCAATGACGGGAGGTCGAGTTAATAATCTTGATGGTCTGGTGGTTTTTCCAAAATGGTTTTCCACGTAAAAGCAGCTACACTTCCTCTAAACTCAACCTTTCTCATTAACTCATTAGCATAATTAGTACATATGTGTATAACCTTAACAGGTAGTAATACACGGTGCTAAAAATATTGTTGTGAAAGTTTAAACTGCCAAAACTGTGAGTGAATAGATGCATGGTTTTTTAGATCATATGGTTTGGTGAATGAATACTTTTATTAGCTGTCACCTACACTCCTACCATAGAGCCACTAATTGGAAAGGTTTAAAACGTTAGCAAACACATTTGAAAAACCATCGATATATCAGGTAAACGAAAATCACTGATGCATAAAATATGTAAGTACTTATTCTGTAGATTATACTGTGACTGAGACTCATTCCTGCAATGTGGGATAAAAATCAAAACATTTCCTTTTAGGTGAGCTACATGGAAATTTATTGTGAGCGTGTACGGGATCTAGTCAACCCCAAGAATAAGGGTAATTTGAGGGTACGGGAGCACCCCTTACTAGGGCCTTACGTAGAAGACCTATCCAAACTAGCTGTGACCTCTTACCAGGACATCCATGACCTCATCGACGAGGGCAACAAGGCCAGGTAGGCACACCAACATAATAATACCAACAAAACTTTTATAATATGTTAGATTGTTAATCCATTAAGAAATATGTCTTCTTAATCCCCATTTAAGAGATGCACAATTTAGGACCTTTTCTTTAGCTTTTTAAAATTTATTTTGGTTTAGGAGACTAGAGAAAAATTAGTTCAAACTAGCACACAAGTAAAAAAAAAACTAAAAAAACATTATTTTGTGAAACTATTGAACACAGGGCTAATATTGATACTATTTTATTTAACTGTTGTTTCTTCAGGATACTAAACCCAGAATCTGGGACTTGTCCCTCTAATTAAATCTGAATCCCTTTACTTTGACTGCTTTTAAACTACTTAAAGACTAAAATATGCCTTAATCATGATTTGAGCCAGAGTCCATCCATAAAAGGAAAATATATATATATATATATTCTATGGTTTCAATCTTTGGTCTTATTTTATTAATTTTTATGAATAAAACTTGCTTTTTCTGAGAGGATTACAAATGCTACTTTATTTTTACAAATAAACATGAGTGATTAAAACTACTCACTTAAAATTTAAGCTAAAAGCTTAATTTTACTAGTAGAGTAGAGTCTCGGAAACTCGACCTAATGTGGACTGAGATGGTGTCGAGTTATGAATGTTGGTTTTACGAATGAACTTGCATAATATGCATGTTTACTATGTCATGTTTACTAAACAAGGGTGAATCACAGTACACTATTTAATATTATACAGATGTACTGTACTGTAGTATTGTACGGTACAGTAACAGTAATATACATGCAGTACAATATATTAAGTTTTAATATAATGGTGTATATACATAACACGTTACTGAATTGGAAAACTAACAAACAGAGCATTTGTAAAAACACTACAGCACTACTGTTTCACTCGAGTTACACAAATAAACTGAGAGTCTATACATTTGAATGACCTTGGATTGTGATGACGGGCGCCAACAACTGTGTGCATGTGTGTGTGTCGAGTTATACGGAATTTCAAGTTGTCGAGTTTCTGAGACACTACTGTATTATCTTATCATAAAATATGGATTCCTTAATTTTTATCTTTAGCCTATTTAAAACACTATATTATTTATAAACTACCAAGCAAAATAAATAAATTACATGGATATTTGAAAATACTACTCTGTTAATAGGTTGAAAATATAAGAGCTAACTTTTTTCCCCCTCAGAACTGTGGCTGCAACGAACATGAACGAAACGTCGAGTCGCTCGCATGCTGTGTTCACAATCTTCTTTACACAGCAGCGGCTTGACGCTGCGACAGAACTCACCACCGAGAAGGTGAGCAAGATCTCTCTGGTTGACCTGGCTGGATCTGAACGTGCGGACTCGACTGGTGCTAAGGGAACTCGCCTCAAAGAAGGTGCCAACATCAACAAGAGCCTGAACCACACTTGGCAAAGTCATCTCTGCACTCGCCGAAGTGGTGAGTGTTCCGTTTGTCTTGATAATGTAGCTATCTATACCCAATAAACTTTAAACGTGTTTACAGTTTGCTCCTATGCGCCTCACTTTCCTTTAGGTTAAACACATGACTATTAATTAGGTTTATATGGGAGGAATGAGGAGGTAGGATTTAGAGCAAATGTACTAGGATATGTATGTAGGAAGAGTGGTAATTTTTTTTTTTTTTGAAAAATACCCTCTCAATACACCTGAACAGGGTTCAAACCTACCCATCACAGGCAATTCAGTCTAAGGAGAGTGTGACGCATCAGACCTTGCAACACTGATATATTTATATTTAGTTTGATTCTTTAGTTAACTAAATTATATTATTTAGATGGGTATCTTGAATTTTCAATTCTCTCGAACTTAATTGTATTATAAAAATTCAAAATTAGAAATAATCACAAAATAAAAATCAAATATGAAGGACTTGAGGGTGTGAAAAATTGAGTTGTTTTTTTTTCAATAGGGATGCGAATAGGAACGACCAATTGATATGAGATTGGGAAATAAGAATTTTAGAATCCCTTACTCTGGGACGAAAACGGGAATTAAAAATTTATAATTAATTATTTAAAAATTTGCTTAGTACTATCTTCAAACAGACACCTTAGCTCAGTCGGTGGCATGTCTTCCTACTGAGTTAAGGGTCCTGGGTTCGATTCCTGGCATGGCTGAAAATTGATCATTGATGAAAATATGGGTTTACCCTTTCACATTGATAAATTGATGGCTGGGGATTGGATTTGGTGCCTGTTCTAGGTTTAAGTTAAATTATAAGGTATATGAAGAAGCTACTATGATATGCCTAGCAAGTCGGTAGTGAAAAACTACATGGCTTGAATAAAAAAAACTGATCCAGACCACAGGCTTGAAACCATAATAGATGTAAAAATTAATATCTTTAAACACCGGGCAATATTTAATTTACCAAACGAATACACAAGTGAAATATAAAATAAATCATGACGCAAAATATCATATAATAATATTATAAAAATGTGTTGAATTACCCAATGTTTTAGATATTCAGGAATGGAAAAACAATTTCCAATTTTTTTTCTAAATTTTTGAGATTATTTATAGCATATCTGTTCTGACAATTGGGTCTGGAATGGGAAATATTTTTTTACCCGCGGAAATCTCAAAATTCGGGAATACTGCATGCCTCTAAAATTTTAAGCAAACTATAGAATCAAATATATAATGTAATTGGGAAAATGTAATATCTTTCAAAATTTTCATTTTAGCTGAGTTCCTAAATAAAACAAAGTTTCTCCATTAACAATTTAATTTTCATTGTCTTTTATTTTCATTATTTTTAAAAGATTTGAGTTTTTGACCCATCTTTAATATATTCCTACCTTACCTTAATTATGTGCCCTCTTAATCGCAGTTGGTTTATAATCTTGCTCTTTAGCTTCTTCCACGCTTTCCTGTCGACAGAAATACTCTCATTGACGTACATTACTATATCCACTTTACCTTATTTATTAAATCGAAACGCGTTCATGTTACTTCATTAAAATAAATAAAATCATGTTTTTAATTTGAGGCTAAAATTATGTTCATCACCCACCTCGGTGGTGTAAAGTACTTAAAGCGTATAACCCGAATGGGTAGTAAGACACGGTGCTAAATATTATTATTATTATTATTATTATTATTATTATTATTATGTCATGATTCTAGAGGAAAAATGTTCAAAATACTAACCAACCAGGGAAAAGGGATGTTTACATGTTTTTGATAAGTTAAAATTGTATCTTAGCTACTTTATCAGTGCAATCTCATGTTGTTTTGATTATAAATTTTTTTTTACCATAGTCAAATTATGTAAAAAAAGGAAAAATAACACCCAACGGCTAATTGAAATCAAACCTCGAAGAGAGAATATAAAGGCAAGGTCTGCAGACTTACCAGAAAACTGTTGGCCTCAAAGTTAAAATTTGACGTTCCTTGTTAAATAACTTATTTATTACAGTATCTGAACAGGTTAAATAACCATAGCTCCCTCAGATTCTCCTGTAACATTTCACAACACCATGTCATATTCTTGGATCTGTAACTGAACCTTTATGAGGGAAACATAACCAGTCTACACCAAAGACACCAACCATCAACATTACCTCCATTTCCAAAGCATCCATCTTCATGTGAAACAATCTCTACCATATAGCCTAACTACAGGAGCCAAACGTCTTATGTTCTGAGATAGAAGACCTCAACAAGCAATGTCAACAACTCTTCAAAGCTTTCACAGCCCGAGGATACTCTAAACACAGTCAACTAAACAGAGCCCTATCCAATCAAAAGTTTATCAAGAAACAACCTTTCAATGACATATCGCTCGCCACTCACTATTATGAAGGACTAGGCAAACTCATATTTATCTTAAACAGAGGCTACAATATGCCAACTTAATCACATCTCACGCAAAATATTCTCAACAGTTCTCCAAGAATCACACTCAAATCTCTGCAACTTTCTAGTTCAACCTAAATTTCCCAACCCAGCAACAAATAACAAAAGACCAAAGTTTCCTACCCCTGTAACAAATTGGTATGCAGTACCTGCAAAATACACCAACCTCCCACCTCATTCGACAGCAGACTCACACAAATGGAATACCCCATTAAAGGCCACTATATGTCTAGTGCTATATTATTATAGGGTAATAAGAGCCCTCCCCAATAGTTACAATGCTTCCCGGCTTCATAGGTGGAAACCTTCTCAACAATATTAACCAAATCCATACACCTCTGCCCCAGTCTCAACCTTGGATAACCAGCTCTCCTTTTCTTACAAGCAGGCCTACTTACACCAGTCACTCATTTCTATATAAACAATAATAATAGATAATAACTGATAATTTAATAAATTCACCAATTAAATATAATATAAATATAACATTCTATCCCTCTACCAATAGTCAAGACACAAGTTTGAACAGGCAACAACAGTTTCCAAGTGACCATGATCTATCTACCTCTAGCCTCCTGCCATAGTCGAGTTGGTGTTTTACTCTCTTTTGCTGAAGAAGGGGACTGATGTACCCCAAAAATTACATAACTATGTGTTTTGTTGTGTTTTTAATTGTGAACTTTGAGGCCTACTGTTTTCTGGTAAGTGTGTAATCCTCTTTTCACTGTTTAATTTATAGTCAAATTAGGTTTTCATCACTATAAAAAGTTAAAACCGAACTAGAGGGCAGCTTGAGGATCATGCCTAAAACAACTTAAGAACAGAACTTGTCAATAACTTAATACAGCCTCATATAATTATAATATATATTTTTCCAACTTTGTGATAGTATTTGATTATTCAAATTTCTTTTTACAATTTCTAACTCATATTTATTTCTTTTTTTCTCATTTTCCACTTTGACGGGATAGGCGGTGAGTATTATTGTTTTCAATTTTGCATTATCAAGTGTTGAGTTATATCACAGTATAATTTCAATGGCATAAAATAAAACTTTAGGAATATCATAAGTAGAACACAATTATATAGGCACACATACTCTTATTTACCTATACAATATTACCCATAGTTGTTGTTGAGCAGGGTGTTACCTCCATTACTCCAAAAGTTTACATGGGGCACATCATAATTGTCCATAATTCTAAGTTTAAGTTTTGATTATAAAAAACCAATTAGTTTATTGTCTATAATTTCCTAGTTATATATAGATATTTTAATTGCAAATATTCTCAAAAAACCATCTTACATCACACACTATAAACATTTATTTGAAGATTTGTACAACCATCAGGCAACTAAGAAGAAAAAGAAAGCAGATCACATCCCTTACAGAGACTCTGTTCTGACTTGGCTGCTCCGTGAAAACCTTGGGGGGAACTCCAAGACCGCAATGATTGCTGCCATCAGCCCGGCGGATATTAATTATGACGAGACACTTTCCACACTCAGGTACGCTAGTTGAAATATAATCGAAGTTCACACTACCACTATTGACTCATTAGGCCTGGTCCTCTGGCATTTAGCATATTATAACTTAATTATAGGGCAAGCACAACAACCAAACCCTGTACCACAAATTCACCCCTTCACCACATTTTACTGCGATATTTTTTATACACTAAAAATGGTGTGATTTTATGTGACTTATAGACCAACTTAATTTCTATAATAGTACCGATACTCAAAATAGCCCTAGCACCTAGGTGGTTATTAATTAAATGACAGAACTAACTCATACTAAAATGGTAAATTTGTTTGTCAAAACCACCTAAATTCAAACCACAGCCTCCTATAATTTTGATTGAACAGTCAAACCACTTAGCCACAAGTGTGATTACTGTTTAATGACAAGGAACAAATACAATGTCACATCGGTAAATGTCGACCACTTTTGAGAATTTATCTCAGGACACTTAGATTGTTAGAGAGGTGGCTACCAACTGAGTTAAGGTGTTAAATTTCTGGTATTCAGCAAACCCATTTAAAAACCTGATTACTTAATAGTTATATTCTAACAGCTAAGATTGTAGAGAGAATTTATCAAAAATGTTGTAAGCTATTTTAATGTACTTTAAACAGTTGTATTCTTAGTGTCGTGGCCTTCTGATTGTATTGTATCTCCACTTTTATCATGTCCAAAAAATTTCACTAGATGAGCCAAAATGGGACTTATCCAAAGAAAATTAATGCCTTAACTATCTCAGAGACATCCTCTTTTGGAAGATATATATATTACACACATAAATATGTATCCAATAACATATTTTATGCAAATCTCTGCAGGTATGCTGATCGAGCGAAGCAAATTGTATGCAAGGCAGTGGTCAATGAGGATGCTAACGCTAAGCTTATCCGTGAGCTGAAGGAGGAGATTTGTCGGCTACGAGACTTGCTCAAGGCTGAAGGCATCGAGATGCAGCAAGGTATGTACTGTCTAACCAACATCAGCTGCTTTCACTTGTTTCTAATTTTTCTACGAGTAGCAACCTTGTTTCATTCTTCGTGATGACAAAGCGATGCATTAGTTACAATATAAGTATACAGAGTAACACAAAAATAAGAGTCCATGTTTGAGCTCTTGGAAATTAAAAACCATGGACGTAAGAAAGCTAAAAATTGGTTTGTTTATTAATACACACATTTCAATGCCCTAACGTTTCACTTTAATTAGCATCTTCCATTTTAATGTCTGACTGAGTCAAGCTTGAATTTTTAAATCAACTGCCTCAAGACTACCCAGATATTGTAAGTAATTTCCATTTATTTTTAAAATTTGAATCTTATAAAACATGGTAATTGCAGGATATTAAATTCACCATTTTAGGAATATATTTTCACCTCATACCTATATTTGTAAAAATGTGGGTCCACATTCAGTTAACCTTTCGAGCATAACTATACCCGGTGACTGAAACCTTTCCTGAGGCTAACTTTATTTTTGTAGTGCAATAGTTCGAGTGTAGTGTTACATAAAACATTACAATGCTCAAAAAAACAAAAAAATAGGAAAATCTGAAGAAGAAAAAAAATCAGGACATACAATAAATAATATTCTACTACAAGCAAAATAAGCTAACAATTCCTTACAGTGAATAATATCTTACTACAAGAAAAATAATATAACCATTTCAGTTGTCTATGTGACATTAATTAGCCTGACTGCCTTAATTTTCTAACATTTTCTTCAACTTGAGCTTCTCCAGAAATTTCCTCAGACAACACACTAATCACTTTTCACCATCTGATTCACTCCCACCATTATTGTCATTATCATGGAAAATATTACAAGTATCACTGTCATTCAAAACATCCTGAGCTCAGTCTGCAATAATTATGAAACAGATTACATCTCTCCCCTTCTGCCTCCCAAAACTACAAACAATTTTAATAAAAGCTTAACACTACTTTGATGGCTGTATGGTGTAAGGCATCACTCTCATGTTAAAACTAGACTCCCCATGACAGGGAGATTGGGGTTCAAATACCAGTCGGGTGTACTAAAGAGGTTTTTTCCCTAAATTGTTTTTCACTCTTCCTTCACACAAATATGGATACACTTACTTTAAATTAAACCCTCCAGCTTTTGAACGATTCAGTTTATTAAAGAGCCTCCAAACCTTCCTCTGTTCTTCACCCATTCTTCCTCCTATATTTACTCCTAAAATTTACTCCCATTCTTATCCTCTTACTTACATACTATCTGTTATCTGGTCCTCTCATCTTTTTCTAAGCCACCCTTGCAGTATTTTTCCTGCATACATCTCCATCATTATCTTTGGCATTCTCTCCTTTTACATCCTTGTCACATGACCATACTGTATCCCCCTTGCTTCCTCTTCTATCTCATGTACTCCCTGTACCTTACCATCTCACCCTTGCTTCCTCTACTATCTCATGTACTCCCTGTACCTTACCATCTCAGTCTTGCTTCCTCTACTATCTCATGTACTCCCTGTACCTTACCATCTCACCCTTGCTTCCTCTACTATCTCATGTACTCCCTGCACCCCTACTCTTTCCTGGATAACTTAATTCTTAATCCTGTTTCTCCCCATGACAGCTAACTATGGATACAAAATATATCCTACAGCATTTCCTTACATTTCACTGGCACTTCTATTACTTTGATATGATACATTATCTATACTTAATATTATAAAGAGGAAAGATTTGATTTTTTTGTTTTTTTGTTTGTAATGGATAAACTCAAAAACTACTGGACCGATTTAAAAAATTCTTTCACCAATATAAAGCTACATTATCAGTGAATAACATAGGCTATATTTTATTTTGAAAATTTAATTTATTCCTCATAAAAATGTCGATAGTATATTATATATTCGTTGGAAAAAAAAAGTTGTTGAAGGGAAAGTGGGGTTGGTGAAGGGGGCGGAGGAGTAGGAGTGTGGAAAGAGGGATGAGATGAAAATATGAGGGAGGATAAAAAGAGGGAGGGGGCTATACAGTGATAGTAAGACTGTATTAAAAAAAAAAAAGTTTGGTTTTTATATTGACATGATGGATGATTTGAAGCTTTGTTTTACAGGATTCCTTACAATATTTTTTTACAGGGAAGGGGGCTAGTAGTGTATAAAAATTCTCTTAAAATTTCCAATTGAAAAATAGTACTCTAAAGAATTGATGGCTTGTATACATTGTTTGCAAACAGCCTCCTTTCAAAGTAAATGCCTGGGTGTGCCACTCAGGGGACCACACAGAAATTCTTCTTAGGAGGGGTTCAAAGTAAATAAGTTACAAGTCAACAGTCAGTCCAATCCAATTACCTGTGTGCGATTCATACCTTGATAAATTACCAATTATTTTATGAGACTATATAAAGATTATACATTACAACCTAAAGCGATACATCTAGCTATTTACTCTTATGGTAAATAACAATTATTTCAATAGACCAGTAGACCCTTGCAAAACTTTTGCACATTCAACCTTACCCCATTTCCCCGCCCCTCTAAAAAAAAAGATTTAGTCTTTTGTTGGGTTGTTGAAATTAAATACTCAACCAAGTGTAGGCCTATACACAAAATAGCAAAGAGAGTTTATTTTCGGTAAGTGTTAGATTTTTCTTTAAACTTAAATTCTAAACAAACAATGTGTTTTAACGTAAGCTTAGTATGCTATGTCAGAAGTCGGTAAAAAATCCTATCCACTAATACCTTATTCATCGCTGTAGACTTTGTATTAGTTGGGAAAAAGGGTTGTTGACAACATAAATAATATATAGGATTATATATATATATATATATATATAAATATATATTATTATTTTAAATTTATATTATTATTATATATTATTAAAAATGAAGGGATTTAACATTGCTAAATCATTGCTTTGTATTATAATCTTATTTATCTTTCATGTTTACCGGGGTGCATGGGGGTCCCGGATTTAGGGGACCCCTCCCCACCTGTGTGTGCGCCCCTGGTGCCACTAATGAATAAAACTCCAAAAGTTTTTTTGAATTAAGATTTTCCAAGGATCTTGGTTCTATTTAGCAAGGACCATGCATAACACTATCCTGTATTTTTGAGTTCTACAATATAAATATTATAGTTAATATAAAATTTCCAAAAAATAATATGCTTGGTTACTACCAAATATTTTAACCTTTATCTTACCATTTAACCTGGTTATGTTTTACACCAGGATTACCATTTAAATTCATATCAAAATACTTTATGCACAAGTTTAGTTTAACTGATATAACTTCTATTATATATTTGCAATTTCAATGCTCTAAACAGCATTTTTATGTCACACTAAATTATCAATTTTTCTCTTCCCACTTACATACTTCTTCCCTCCCTTTTTACCTCTTTCTCCCTCTCGTTTCCCCTCAATCTACCTCCACTATTGCCCCTCTTTCCTAGCACTTCCCTTCAGCCTTTATTTATCTCTCTTTCTCTCCTTTATCACTTAATTTTACTTATATCAGTCTATTTCACTCCCCTCCCACTTATATTATTTCCACCATATCCTTCAACTTATATCTCTCCCCCTTCTTTCGTACTATGCGTCTTCTTATCATAGCAAATTATAGCTATTATTGACAAATATTACTTTTCTGGACTGTATATACTTTGTTCAAGGAAAATAAAATTTGTTACATAACATACAATTATGTATAAAGCATAGTGTTGATTTGCCCAGAAAGTGTTTTTTTTTCCTTTATCGATAACCTTTCTTTGCTTCATTGTTGACTGTCTGAATCACTATTTTTCAAAAGAGCTATCACTTTCAGAATATTATTATTGATGACACCTTCAGTCATTTCAACACTTTCACTGTCATAATCATCAGAAAAATCTACATCATCATTATCATTAGCATCAACTACATCCTTTACATTGTCAAAATCACAAAGTATCTGTCATTTATTTGTCAGTTAGCCATTTTTTAGGTCGAGAAACTTTCTGTTTACTAGTTGACGCCATTTCATAGCTTGACTGACTAATAATTGAGTAAAACCTCTTCGTAAAAAAAAAATCTACATGAAAGTTTTTGTTGAAATATAATGAATAAAACTGCACGTTATATTCATAATGCCCCTTTCGTATATGGAAGTAGCACCTGCTATTCATGAGGGGGATTGAAAAGTAAGAAATAAAACTGCCATGTTCTATTTATAACACTCATTCCATCAATGGCAGTAACACCTGCAATTCATGAAAGAAATAAGAAAAAAATACACAAAAATAAACGAAACTTTTGTTTCAAATACAAGGAATAAAACTGCCAAGTTTTATTTATACAGCTCCTGCAATATATGAAGTATAAGCAAGAACACAGTGCGTGAGCCTTGCTCGTCAAATAATCTGTGTGGTGTACTATGTTATGACGAGCCCTGCTCATCAAAGACATCAAGGGGTTGAAGTTATTAATTTGTAATGGTATTTTGAGAAGTGTTTCTAAAATCACAAATAGGTTGGTATTGGCACTAATGTCAATTTATTTAATGTGAATCATCAATACTAAATCAGATAAATTATGATATGGTAGTGTATAACCTGAATGGGTAGCAAGATGTGGTGCAAAATAATAATAATAATAATAATTAATAAATAATAACAATATTATTAATAATAAAGTAATTTGGGTATTTTGAGATTTAAAAAAACTGTGCAGAATACTTTTTACATCTGATCTACAAGTTATTAATAATATCAATCAACTTATAATATTTGGTGATTCTACAAGGGTGGTTCAGAAAGTGTACTCGTGGCTGTAATTAATTTACTAACATTCTCATTAGCTTACAAAACATGATATAATTTAATACTATATTAATTATTTATTTATTTATTATTATATTATTTATTATTATTATTATTATTTATTATTATTAGCACCGCGTCTTACTACCCGTTTGGGTTATACGCACTTACGCTAATGTGTAATGGTAGGGTGATTGTGAGATGAAATGAAGGACCTACAGTTTAACGTGGAATCCGAACCACGGTGGCGGCCTGGCATTCCCCACATTCACAAGATGTCTTGTCAGAGGTGTAGGAAGGGTTTGGAAATCAGATAAATCTAATACTATATCACTACTTCTTAAGACAGTCCCAGACTATATGAAGAAACATTACAGAAGACCCACTACTTTGAGCATGTTACGGCCCTGTTCATTCAAACTTTAATTTACCTTCGAATATAAGTGGGACTAAATATATTTCATATTTCCTGCGATTAGAAAGCAGGTAAGGCAAAGGTGATTTAGGGTTCAAAAGTACTAAATTTTTGTTGTTGATAGCTTCACTTGTGTTAAGCACATTTAAAGTTAAAAATATATGTCATAATTATAAGGTTTTCCTTAAAGAGTTAGATTAATATTTTGGATAATGGCATAACATATTCAAATGTGTTATTTTTTAAATAAATATAAATAGTTGACTGTCTATTGTATTTTTCAATCTACTTGGTTAAATTTTACCACATATATAGCAGCACTTGGAACAAATAGATATAGCCCGATTGTCTTACGGAGAACCGTTTAAAATACCTTATTTCCTACAAGGATCCTAGTATAAGGTAGGATTCTGGTAGGAAAATGGACTCTCAGAATGTTCTTACTAAGAAATTTGGCTGTAGTAAACTACAAAAATTAATAGGTACATACTAACTTAGGCTGAGCTTAGGTTCTAGTCTAGATTTAGTAATGTATTGATGAGAGATTTCTCATGACTCATATTTCTGATCAAACACAATGTTCCTTGTTGAGACATTTTGCTAAAATAGCACTGATCATGGTTAACCATGTCAGGTACCTGATTTGTCTAGGTTTTTTAATTGTATGCCATAGGGACAACCATCAATTTAAAAAAAGTGTTATGGTAAGTTCGGTTTTGTTGGTCTGTTCACTTACATGACGAAAAATAAATTTAGGGTGTTTGAAAAAAATCAGTTTGGGATAATATTTGGTCCAATAAGGGTAAGGTCACTGGAGAATGGAGGCGGTTACATATGGTGAGTTACTTACTTTGTACTCTTTACAAGACATTGTTAGGAAAATCAAATCTCACAGATTACACGGTGGGCAGTACATGGAGTATGAATGGAAGAATCTAGAACCTTGTTCAGGGTACTGACTGGTAAACCCAGTGAAAAGAGACCATTGGGAAGATATAGACACAGATGGGAATACAACATTAGAATGAACCTGAAAGAGATAGAATGAAATGAGGTGGATTGGATAGAGCTACCTCAAAATAGAGATAAGTGGCGTACTTTCGTAAGTGCGTCAATGTAATGTCAAGCTCCCAATACCATGTAGTAAGTAGGTGGTAAGTCCTACTTGTTGAATCTGGTATTGGGTACATTCATTAGATATTCAAAGCTGCAACTATGATGTGTTTTAACATGCTATCTATTGTTATCTATCCTATAAAGGCCAACACACCTGCAGCTTAGAAAATCTAATTTACCCATTGCCACGATCACTATGTAGGTATGAACATTGAAACATAATAGAAAATGTAATCATCATGCCATTACAGCTTAGTAAAAACAACAAACGAAAAACTAGTTTTCTTACACACTAAAAGCCATAGCTTGAACTTTGATTGGGGAATGTCTCAATATGGATCATTGCATGCCATCGGCACTGGGGTTATACTATTCTCAACACATGTTGAATCTAGACAAGAACCAAAACTCAACCAAAGATAGTTCCTACACTAATATCTGCCCGTACAGATTTTTTTAAAGCCATTTATCAAATCTTCAAGCACTTCTATCTATAGTGAACCTTGAAAAGTGAAAGTTAAGTGAGGCTTTATGTCTTTAAATAATTGTTAAAAAAAGGTAATTGGTTAGAACCAAATCCATATATTGAAAAAGATTATCAACATACCCCAGCCAAATCCTTTGATGACCATCCCATTTATGTACAGTGTATGGCACATTAATACATCAAAGAAGGCTTATTAATTTTTTCAAGTCAGGTAAGGAAGGGTCATCCTTGCTGATTTAACTTCTTGCCTATTTGTGCTTTAAGATCGTATAATGTCATACCTTGTATGACACTTAGATTGTAAATGTTATATAGTTAATTGTGTCACTCACTATGCCTATTTTCTGGATTTTCCTCAATGTACATAATTATGTATAAGTATATTTCATAATATATTATTTGGTAACTAAACTAAGGTCTATCATTTAGTTTAATCAAGACCAGTCATAAATGTAGCCCATTTAATTGCTTTAATTGGTTGTATCAATATAGGTTTATTTTTAATTCAAAAATCTGGTCTAGTTTTTAATCTAAGATGGACGTTGTAAATAATATTCTACATAGAAGGAACCATTAAATGCTTTAAGACATACTTTTTTACTAAATAATTCTATCTCACTACTAGTATTAACAGTAATTGTCAACAGTGTCCCAAGTTGACTGAAATCTTCATTTGTCTCTTGCTCCCATCAGGCCCGGACGGCAAAGTCATATATGAAAAGAAAGACAGTGTAAATAACAATAGTAAGTAGCTATGACACTCACTGCTACGCTTATAATTGTTCCTTATGTCTCGTTGGCTCTATATTGTAATACTGTTGGCGAGTGTTATGATATAAAGTCTTTGTTTTTATTGACCCTATGGAAGAGGGGTGGTATCTTGTTGTTTTGGCAGGGTTGCCACACATCAAACTTTATATGTCTTAAAAAAACTGAGGAATAAAAATAAAAATTTCATTGACAAATGAAATGTATAAAATCAACACTTCTCGTCCAGCGAACAGTGATTCGATTGGTCTTAAAAAAAACATTGATTTCTTATTGATAAAAATTTCACTTATACAGTAAATTCTCAATTATTTGTGTGTGGGTTGTGTTGTAGCTAATCTCTGTTTTAATCAGACAATTCTTTTCATTTAAATGGGGGAGGCTTCCAAGCAAATTATGAACTTTTGAAAAGTCGCTGTTGGTCATATGTCCTGGTAAAAAAAAGAAAAAAAAAAACGTTTTCTAGATAAACCTGTTTGTTAAGGAAGTGTTGGTTTAGGATGGGATGCGAGATTAAATTCACTATTAAATTTAACTATCCACATTTTTCAAATATTCATGTAACTTCTCACTTTCATTAACATGGATAATCAAGAGTCTATTGTACCCCAAATCAATTTGGCATAACGTTAATTAATTGGTCTTTATGAATATAGTTAATGACTTGTCTAAAAATATGTTGGATTGGTTGGAGGATCATAAAGACTAGTACAAAGATTCTCCCAACTCCAACCAACCCCATATATTTGCCATTATTATTTTATTTTTAATTTAATAATATAGGACACCATGATTCATACAAGCACAATCATTTAAATGAATATTTGGAATTATTTAAAGAGTATAATAATAATTATCTTCAAAAAATACCATTATTTTGATTGTATACTATTTTAGCAAAAACGGGACAGGTACAGCAACATTGTTTAAAAGTTCAGTACTATACATGTTGAAAAAGGTGGCAATCCTGCTGTTGCTGGCATTATTGGTTGGCTTTTAGCTTTTTGGCCCTTATCTTGTATCACCTGATCATCATCACATCATCATGTATACAGCAGACACTGTACATGCTTTTAGAGTGGCCTTTGGAACACACAAAGACATATCACATTGACGGGGAACTAAATATAAGAGCAATTATTCATTCAAAAGCTAAATTAATTTTATGATTAAAACTGACATCTGAAATTTCATTTTAAAAAAAATAGTAGAAAAAGATATCTGTATTAGTAATAGTTAGTATTAGTTATTTATCAAATCAAAAAACTTTAACTTGAGCATGGAAAAAACTTTTTCAGATAAAGTAACAGCTATATATTATTTCAAGTGCTTTAAATAAGATATACATTCAAACTCCAATAAAATTTACTATCGTTTTTTGTAGTTAACTTATTTTCTTTAAATTGTGTCTGTTAACAAGAATCATAACATATCTCTGACTTTATGTTGGAAAACTATCCAAATAAGTTGCGAATTAAAAAAAAATGGTAAGGCGCAGGAAATGTTGAAAATAAAAATAGTGTTTACATAATAAATAACTTTTACTTTTTGGTAAAATATTTGAAAGTCAGAAGTGAAAATATTGTTTATATGGTGAATTAAACCAGGAGGGTTAAATACATTAAACAAAGTTGACTGACCTGAAGTGCTGAGGACCAATCCCAACTGTTTTTTTTTCAGGCAAATGCTGAGGCATTCCTTTAAAATATACCATAATATTTTCTTCGCTATATTGTTTAAGTTGCCTGATATTCAGTACTGACATTGAAGCATGTAAATAAAAAGTAATGCCAGCTTTAAAAAAAAAATGCCGACTTCTTTTATGACTAAATGTTATTTTAAAATTACATTTTTTGTGGATCTGTTTGAAACTGTCTTCGATAAAATAGTTAATATCTAAAAACTATTTATTTAAATATTTACATGGGCAGAGCACTTAGCAGAAAAAATTTCAAGTCAAAATATTTATCACAGAATAAAGCAATTTCTAAGGGGCTCATTGGGCACCTTAATTATTAGAAGAATGTTGACCACTGAACGCTTATTGAGTAATTTAAAATTAAATTATCTTATTTCATTCGAATTAAACCCTAAACCCATATTTAGTTACCAAGGATGAGTGGGGAGGAGACAGATCTATCACAGTGCTTAAACAAATGCATATATTTTAAAATGTATAGTAAACAATTAAATTGGGTATTTTTTTTCTCTAAGATTAATGTATTTTCGATACTGGATACTCTAAAACCATAACAATAATTAGCACCACTAGGAGGTCAGGACTATAGTTAAAATCTCAACAAATTATATTGATGGTGGGTTTCCGACAAAA
>JBCFYV010002255.1:29794634-29811523 GCA_039000515.1 Timema cristinae
TGTGGGCTTGGTACACCAAGCCTTCGACTCAGACTTATTTATTATTCTACTGTCAGACTCGGACTCAGACTCCTTCATAAATAATACTGCAATAAAATGCTCCAATACATATGGCTTCATGGGAAGCTTCTTTGTTATTGTGAATGTATATTTAATAAAATTGGTCAATCCAAATTAAAAATGTTGGTACTAAAGAATATAAAAAAGTATACACTTAAAATAATTTACTCACCATATATTTTTATAATATCAGTTTTAATTTTGAGGCCATAGTCTTTGTTGGTAGATTTTTACCCGCCTACAATCGCTTCGACTCCACAGCCCTACTTTTGTGTGTATGCTGGCAGTTAAGTAACTTAATCTGACTATGGAATGTTAAAAATAACCATTTTCCCATATAGTAAATTACAAGCAGATCCGTGGGATGGTAACCAATATTTTTGTCTTTCTCAAAGTTGAAAAGTCACTAAAATCTGCTTTGTATTCATCAACCTCGCAAATATATTGTCACTTCAACAGGGAGTACTTGAGGTATTAGATCAAACAAGAATGAGGTGATAAGGTCATGTAGGGAGGATGGAAAATAGGATGCCAAAGAGAATGATGGAGATAAAGTATGTAAAGGGAGGCCAAGAAAGAGATGGGAGAAGCAGATAATAGCGAGAGTGCAAGTGGGAAGAGAAGAATTGAAGTGCTTTAAAGAAGGAAGAATGGTGAAAGGATAGAGGAAGATCGAGGAATTGTACTAAACTGACACGGCCACTGGCTGGAATCAGTGTTCCATGGTGATTATGATTTCAACAGACTTTACTAGTCAAATTGTCAAAATATATTTGAGACCTAGACTATACAGAATAACTTTTAATTTATTTTATAATATTCAAGGAGATTGATAAAACTAAAGAAAAAGGGGTAAATAAACTAATAAGAGTAAATATGATGAAGAAAGCCCACCTATGGAAAGAGGAAAAATGTGGTAAGAATCCAATGCACAAAGGTGACATCTTCCTTTCTCCTGTCTATGATAGTAAAAGTAGTCACACATTTTAACACAAATAAAATAATATTTCGGTATTGCTGCCTTTATTAAACTTAAATAAGAAAGAAGAGTTTATTTCCCCTTTTTCTTTAGTTTTATCAATTTCCTTTATTATTATAAAATTATTTAATCACTAGGCCACCACATTTTTAAACATTTTAATTTCTTTTGAAGTGACAGGAAAGACTAAAGTAAGTGTAACCAATTTTTAGTTGTTAAAACACTCATTCTTTAGTTGTAAACTCAACAAGTCCAAACCAATTTTATACCCAACAATATTTTGTTCTTTATCTTTATAAAACAAAGTTACACTTTAATTAATTAAACTTATTACTTAAATATAAATCCTTGATTATTATGTGCCAGAGTATATATTATATTCTCTCTAAAACCACCGATTTAGTTTATTGCTGATATGCTTTACTCTAATTTGGGAGCTCGGGAGTTGTAATGACTTGATTTCTAATTAGATACAGTGGGGGCTGAGAATTCTAATGATTTGAATTTAGTTATTCCAATGTTGTTTTATATCCTCTTCCCATCAAATAAATGTACAGTTCCTCTTAATTTACCTTTTTCTTGTGGTCTTTTTCCTACACACTTCATCTCCATCATTTTATTTGACATCTTTTCCTCCATCCTCATTATATACTCATACCATATCAGTCTTGCTTCCTCTATTATCTCATATACACCCTATATCATACCACTCTTGCCGGATAACTTCTTTGCTAGTCTCTCTTACATTCATTGTTCATGTTTTTGCTGCATATCTTAAATGAGTGCAAAGTATGCCCTATACAGCACTTCCTTACACTTCAAGAGCGTTTCTATTCTCCATAGCAGGTCTCTTATAGACCCACAACGCAATTAACCCTGCTGCACTCTTCTTATTAGATCCTCTCTACTTCCATGCCTACAAGGTATTTTACGTTTTGTACTTTTCTCAATTTTACCTCATCAAATTTTATAGATTTACTAGGCTTTATCATTTTGTCACTACCATCACTTTACACTCTTCCACTTCCTCATCATTTCACTAACTGACTAATGTTTCTTTGAGTCATGAAGCTCTTCGATATTGAATAGAAACATCAGACTACAAACACATTTTGCTATAAGATAATAAATAGTACATAACATTATAAGAGCAAGACTATTTTTGTGCGTATTGAAACTATTTCAAGCAAATTAACATGATGCAGTGCAGACAAAGGTGAATATAGTGCAAATAATTCCATAGGAGACAAAGCATATCATACGCAGCTCAAGTTATTGGTTTGGTATTCATCATATGAACGCAGTTTGGTCCTGTTCTATTAGTTAATCGAATATGTAAATCCATGATAGTCTTGATATTAAACATATGAATGAAAAATTAAAAATAAATTTATATTTGACCTCTTTAACTATTATAATTTACATATAATAATATAATAATAATAATAATAATGCTTTTCAGGGCAATAGAGTCTGTTCAATTACTACACCTGGTGCAGCTAAAATCCTTACCAGTAAGTTTGGCATAGTGGTTCCCACTCGTGCCTCTTTAGCTTGGGTATCTCTCCCTCTCCAGCAGTTTCCCACAACGTGGTTTCTAATCTTTACTCAGATACAGCTCCTTAAATTTCATCCTTTATATTCTGTTCTCATTGATTATAGCCAGTATACTAGCGCAGTCAAATTTTCACATGAAGGGCCTTTCAGAAAATACAAACATATTTTTATGTGGCTTAAGTTAATAACATTTTACAATTTGATTGGTATTTTATAAGTATTAATGCTATCTACAGTAGCCCCATCACTTCTTTGGTGCTGACTGATAGCTCACAGCTGACTTATGACAGTCAACATTTAGGTATGTACCTAAATTTTGACTGTCAGAAGTGACATCTGCTTAACACATGTTTTTGCAGATCATATGGTTCAGCGTAGAGATACATAATTTGTTCTGGTAACTTTTCAAAGCCGTCAGCTGTAAGCTGTCAGTCAGCACCAAAGAAGCTGTGGGGCTACTGTATCAAAAGTGACGCAATTAACATGACCTAATGCATGAATACAGGAAAGTAGGCCTATTAACCTTTCTAGACACGCTTTGGTGGCTGCATGGTCTAAGGCTTCATTCTCACAAGAGCTCATAACGGGGCGATCAGAGCTCAAATCCTGGTCGGGTGTACTCAAGGGGGTTTTTCCTAAATTGTTTACACTCTCCTTTCATATAAATGTGGGTACACTTCCTCTAAAATCAACTATTCTCATCCTTATCCCCTTACCATAAAATTTTCTTGCTGTTAAATAAGGTCCTTCCTATGGAATTTGGATTGTTGCTAACTCTACCTAAAATACAAAATAAAACTATGTTTTCAAACTTTTAGGTTTTGACACATGTTACAAGATACTTTTTTAAAAAATGAAAGTTACAATGGCTAAAGACGTCACATTGACATATGTTACAGAACTATGAAGCAAGGATAGATGCGCTACAGAAGCAAGTTGAAGAACAGAGTATGACCATGTCTATGTATAGTTCATACACCCCTGAAGACTTCAATAATGAAGAAGACATATTTGGTAAGTGTCCACTTGCATGTTTGCACGTCTTGCTTGGTTTATATTGCTCTAAAAATAAAAGTACAATAGAGCGTCGATTAGCCGAACGTCAATTATCCGAAACGTCATTCAAACCTAACGCCTGTTTTAAATTATGTAACATGGCAAATTAACTACGTACGAGACATTAAAAAAGCTCGCATGGTGGCGGCGCCGGGAAATGACCTTGCGCACCACACCGGGCCACGCACCACACCGGGGCATGCCCGATCGTATGATGCTCGCCACTAAACTTTCGCTAATGGCTTACTTCAGAAAGAAACCTTGTCATGAATTTTTGATATGTTATACAGTGATTAATTATGGTATGATATAGTATAGGCCTATGTATCAAATTGAAAAATTGAAAAATAAAAGTATGTTTAGCAATGTTTATTGTATTTTAATTGCCATAGTTGGTTTTGTGTTTGATTATCAGAACAATTTGACTATTCGAACTACCTTTGGTCCCTATTAATTCGGATAATCGACTCTCTACTGTATCTTTAATCCAAAACAAATATTTTTCTACCCAATTTAAATATATTTATTTAATCACCTCAAGAAAGCCTGCTTACAAGCACCATAAGAAAAATGACTAAATTTATTTGTACATGCTAGTAATTAAATAATTTGAATGTTGTACTTTTGATTTATATATATATAATTATATGTAAGGCTGTGCCGATTCTGATACTTGATACCCTCGAATTCATGGTATCAACTATTATCACAATAATCAATACTATAAATTAAAAATCTTGATACCACTCTTCAGTATTCAACACGGTTGACTCCTCAAACGGTTGATTTTGAACATCAATAGCTAGACATTAGTTACTTGTAGTTTTGATTTGTCCTATTATTCTGTTCATTCAGATCTAAACTCATTATAAACAAGCCATTCCTGTGCGCTTATAAATACGATCACGGTCGACACAAGGTTGATTTTAATTTATCAAAGGGAACTGTATTTCGAAAATGAACATAAGGAGAACACTTATTTTTTATTGAAATAGAGAGTAAATATGCACTTCACAAAGTCGATTTTCCTCGGCGCTTTGGCAAAAGAGTGGTGAGCAAATGACTCGGCCAGCTTGCATCTGCATCATATTTTGTCGCTGGACTCTTATTATTTGAATAATTTTAAAATAATCTACATAAAATATTCATTTTTTATTTATCGGCTTTAACTATTGTAAGCATTGTTAGCTTCAATTTCAAGTCTTCATAACCACTGTGGCCAATATATCTTTTATTCTAAATATCTTTACACTTAAGAAGTAGGCCTACTAATAATTGTAAATGTTATTTTAGTCTGGTTGATTTTTGTTATAATTTGTTTAAACATCCTAATGACTAGTTTCCATATGTTGCCACATGGAAACAAATTATATATTTTTCTTTTGACCTAGTTTATATGCTTACGAAATGAGGATTTATTTAATTTCATGTTGAATGGTATCGAATAAGGTATCGAATATTGAGGAGATGAATGATAGTATGAGTAAAGTATCGATCGAGAAAGTAGGTATCGGCCCACCACTAATTATATTATATATTAGTGAAGCTATTCACAATTGAAATAAAATACTATTTGCTTATAGCTAACATCAGACTGTAAATATAAAAATACCCTAATATTCTTCATAAACTTGGTTAATATGATGCCTATGTGAGGAACAAATAGGTCATACGGTACAAAAAAAAAAGTTGTTGGCCAAAAGGTGCCAGGGTTCTATGCTATAATCTAGAGAGATTATTGTTGACAAATAAACAACTGCTGCTCAGGGAATAAAGTTAAAAGGTTTGATGGGTATGGATTATAAACTTAAACAAATAATAAAAGCAGTTTAACTAACATATGGGAAGGACTCTCAATTAAAATATGCCCCTCCTAATTAGCTGGGGAAAATATATATCCATTTCATTTAATACCATCGAAAGGCTTTTCTATATATTTGTTTAGTGAAGAGCTTATTATTCGATACTTGTTCAAAATTTTGCTATTAGATTCAAGATAAAATGTTATCAACACCTCCAATCTATATTATGTTTTTATGATTTTAATAATTATTATATTTTCAACGGTTTATTATGTTTAATAATGTCAAATCTTTTACAAGTCTTACCAGATTAGTTTAAAAATCAATATATAATTTTTTAAATTTAAATTTTCTAAATTGTCATTTTTATAATTTCCTGCTTCCATATCAATATTTTGACTCATTTCCTGTCCTACAATAAAAATGTAATTCCCGTCCATCACTACTTTACATCATCTTTCAAAACAATCATGAGCCATCACATGGCTAACTATGCCGGTTTCTACGCTAATATAATAAAACCGTAGTAATGAAGCATCTCGGAAAGTCATTAACACAAAATATGTGGATTATATCCTCCTCAAGTACTAACAGCTCAGACACATTTAATAAACAATAAGTAGTATCCCCAAGATGTGGAAGATAAAATTATTGGATTTTGTTATTTAAAAAGATAAATTGGATTTTGGTATTAATAGTCATTAAAATAAAGGCACCTTTCGGCTAAAAATGGTAAAAAAAAATCTACTCAAACTTAAGTTATATAATAATATAGATAGGAAAATTAAGACTAAATTTCAAATTCTTAAATTTAGCAAAAATGGCTCCAAACTGCTATTTTAAATAAAATAAAAGTAATGTGTGTAGGTAGACTTTGTCGTTCTATCCTCTTTTCCATGTTTAATTTAAAATTTTAATATTTCAAATATTTGCCTTTGGTGACAATTTGATTGTCATAATATCCAGATCAAACACATGTTTGGTGGAGAGAAATATTTTTTTTTAGCTGGAAACTTTGATTTGTTATAGAAATATTAAAAAGTAAAAAATAATAGGGCATCTGGTACTAATTTTTCTGGCAATTTAAGGCAAAGAATAATGTCATCTGGTACTAAGTAAAGATTCAATTTGTTTTATTTTGCCTATGTATAATATATTTAATAATGCTACAATTAACTTTAAATATATTTTTATAGTAATTTGTTAATTAAAAGTTCGTAAAAACACTTCTCGCAATATTTCAATGTTCCTAACAATAAGTTATTACTTTATTATGTAGTTTTTAGCAAAGATTTTTCCCTCTGCATTATTTTCTTTATTTAGAATATGGATATCATTATATTCGGCACCTATGTGCATGGCTTTTAACTTTTAACAATAATTTACTGCATAATAGCTCATAACTTTTCTTCTTTGGGTGACTATGATCTAAATCTCCTAGTAAATAGCCTTCACAGATGGGATAATTTCATTGCATACACTACTCCTAACATTATGTAGCCATTATAAGGCAAATTGTGTACTTATTTATGGAATGACACACGCACAACAGATTATTTGGAAAACCTCTGTGAAAATAAGATTTGAAAAATTTTCTTGTTGAACTAGACTCCTTCCAAGGTCAAGATTGTTTAAGGGTAAGACTATGTCTAGTTACTGAGACTGATTTGAATCTTGGTAGGATCAATGTTTAACTAATCTTCATGCAAAGAAATAACAGACATAATAATATTGAGTCTTTTGTAACTAAACAAATGTGTAGTTCCGGATGGTAAGAAATTCCACTAAAATCCCATCCACATATTTTCAATAGAAAAACTTGAGCTGTAAAAATAATAGCACCCGCTTTGTTGTCCACATGTTCTAGGGCATTACTCTCGCAATAGTCTAAGCTGTCGATAATGGGGAGATCAAGGTTTGATTCCGATCAGGTATACTGAGGTTTTTTTCCCTAAATGGTTTTCCACTCTCCCTCTACACAGATGTGAGTACACCTACTCTAAATTTGACCTTCCTCATACCTTATAGTAATTAGTACATAAGCAAAAAAACCTAAACGGGCAGTAAGACTAGGTACTAAATAAAACAATTATGGCATTCATCAGCAAAATAGCTGGTAAAGTAGCTACTGATAGTTTGATGATCATTTTAATATCCAAGTTTGCGTATAACCCGAACGGGTAGTAAGACGCGGTGCTAATAATAATAATAATATCCAAGTAAAAGTTCATAAAAACATGTCTCACGATATTTCACTGTGGTCTGATAATGAAACATTTATTTAGGGATGTCAACTCTTAATAAATAACAATCTTGCTGGGTTAAGTTTTATCCACTAAAACACAAATTAAAAAACAAAAAGTATTGATAAATTTGTATTGTTTTTTAAAAAGTTATTAATTATTAGTCTTAAATCCATATCACCATAGTATTTATGAACTACTCATTTACAAGGTTGTTTCTTTGATTGTTTTGATAATTATTAATACAAAATATACAATGAATGTAAGACTAGGAAAGTGGAAGTCATGGGAATAAAAATTGTGAGAAGCATGTTAGCTGTCACGAGAAGAAACAAGATTAGGAATGAAGTTATTTGAGAAAGAGTTGGGATACAGAAAGTACTTAAGATAGTAGAGGAAGCAAGGCTGAGATGGTAAGGTACAGGGAGTACATGAGATAGTAGAGGAAGCAAGGCTGAGATGGTAAGGTACAGGTAGTACATGAGATAGTAGAGGAAGCAAGGCTGAGATGGTAAGGTACAGGGAGTACACAAGATAGTAGAGGAAGCAAGGCTGAGATGGTAAGGTACAGGGAGTACATGAGATAGTAGAGGAAGCAAGAGTGAGATGGTAAGGTACAGGGAGTACATGAGATAGTAGAGGAAGCAAGGTGAGATGGTAAGGTACAGGGAGTACATGAGATATTAGAGGAAACAAGGCTGAGATGGTAAGGTACAGGGAGTACATGAGATAGTAGAGGAAGCAAGGGTGAGATGGTAAGGTACAGGGAGTACATGAGATAGTAGAGGAAGCAAGGTGAGATGGTAGTACAGGGAGTACATGAGATAGTAGAGGAAGCAAGGGTGAGATGGTAAGGTAAGGGAGTACAGAGATAGTAGAGGAAGCAAGGTGAGATGGTAAGGTACAGGGAGTACATGAGATAGTAGAGGAAGCAAGGTGAGATGGTAAGGTACAGGAGTAATGAGATAGTAGAGGAAGCAAGGGTGAGATGGTAAGGTACAGGAGTACATGAGATAGTAGAGGAAGCAAGGTGAGTGGTAAGGTACAGGGAGTACATGAGATAGTAGAGAAGCAAGGGTGAGATGGTAAGGTACAGGGAGTACATGAGATATTAGAGGAAGCAAGGTGAGATGGTAAGGTACAGGAGTACATGAGATAGTAGAGGAAGCAAGGTGAGATGTAAGGTACAGGGAGTACATGAGATAGTGAGGAAGCAAGGTGAGATGGTAAGGTACAGGGAGTACATGAGATATAGAGGAAGCAAGGGTGAGATGGTATGTACAGGAGTACATAGAGATAGTAGAGGAAGCAAGGGTGAGATGGTAAGTACAGGAGTACATGAGATAGTAGAGGAAGCAAGGTGAGATGGTAAGGTACAGGAGTACATGAGATAGTAGAGGAACAAGGTGAGATGGTAAGGTACAGGAGTACATGAGATAGTAGAGAAGCAAGGGAGATGGTAGGTACAGGGAGTACATGAGATAGTAGAGGAAGCAAGGTGAGATGGTAAGGTACAGGAGTACATGAGATATAGAGGAAGCAAGGTGAGATGGTAAGGTACAGGGGTACATGAGATTAGAGGAAGCAAGGTGAGATGGTAAGGTACAGGAGTACATGAGATAGTAGAGGAAGCAAGGTGAGATGGTAAGGTACAGGAGTAATGAGATAGTAGAGGAAGCAAGGGTGAGATGGTAATACAGGGAGTAATGAGATATAGAGAAGCAAGGTGAGATGGTAAGGTACAGGAGTACATGAGATAGTAGAGGAAGCAAGGTGAGATGGTAAGGTACAGGAGTACATGAATAGTAGAGGAAGCAAGGGTGAGATGGTAAGGTACAGGGAGTACATGAGATAGTAGAGGAAGCAAGGGTGAGATGGTAAGTACAGGGAGTACATGAGATATGTAGAGGAAGCAAGGTGAGATGGTAAGGTACAGGGAGTACATGAGATAGTAGAGGAAGCAAGGTGAGATGGTAAGGTACAGGGAGTACATGAGATATAGAGGAAGCAAGGTGAGATGGTAAGGTACAGGGAGTACTGAGATAGTAGAGGAAGCAAGGTGAGATGGTAGGTACAGGGAGTACATGAGATAGTAGAGAAGCAAGGGTGAGATGGTAATACAGGGAGTACATGAGATATTAGAGGAAGCAAGGTGAGATGGTAAGGTACAGGGAGTACCATGAGATAGTAGAGAAGCAAGGGTGAGATGGTAAGGTACAGGGAGTACATGAGATAGTAGAGGAAGCAAGGTGAGATGGTAGGTACAGGGAGTACATGAGATAGTAGAGGAAGCAAGGGTGAGATGGATAAGTACAGGGAGTACATGAGATATAGAGGAAGCAAGGGTGAGATGGTAGGTACAGGGAGTACATGAGATAGTAGAGGAAGCAAGGTGAGATGGTAGTACAGGGAGTACATGAGATAGTAGAGAAGCAAGGGTGAGATGGTAGGTACAGGGAGTACATGAGATAGTAGAGAAGCAAGGGTGAGATGGTAAGTACAGGGAGTACATGAGATATAGAGGAAGCAAGGTGAGATGGTAAGGTACAGGGAGTACATGAGATAGTAGAGGAAGCAAGGGTGAGATGGTAAGGTACAGGGAGTACATGAGATATAGAGGAGCAAGGTGAGATGGTAAGGTACAGGAGTACATGAGATAGTAGAGGAGCAAGGGTGAGATGGTAATACAGGGAGTACATGAGATAGTAGAGGAAGCAAGGGTGAGATGGTAAGGTACAGGGAGTACATGAGATATAGAGGAAGCAGGGTGAGATGGTAAGGTACAGGGAGTACATGAGATAGTAGAGGAAGCAAGGTGAGATGGTATGTACAGGGAGTACATGAGATAGTAGAGGAAGCAAGGGTGAGATGGTATGATACAGGAGTACATGAGATAGTAGAGGAAGCAAGGGTGAGATGGTAAGGTACAGGGAGTACATGAGATATTTGAGGAAGCAAGGGTGAGATGGTAAGGTACAGGGAGTACATGAGATAGTAGAGGAAGCAAGGCTGAGATGGTAAGGTACAGGGAGTACATGAGATAGTAGAGGAAGCAAGGCTGAGATGGTAAGGCACAGGGAGTACATGAGATAGTAGAGGAAGCAAGGCTGAGATGGTGTAATACAGGGAGTACATGAGATATTAGAGGAAGCAAGGGTGAGATGGTAAGGTACAGGGAGTACATGAGATATTAGAGGAAGCAAGGGTGAGATGGTAAGGTACAGTGAGTACATGAGATAGTAGAGGAAGCAAGGCTGAGATGGTAAGGTACAGGGAGTACATGAGATAGTAGAGGAAGCAAGGCTGAGATGGTAAGGTACAGGGAGTACATGAGATAGTAGAGGAAGCAAGGCAGAGATGGTAAGGCACAGGGAGTACATGAGATAGTAGAGGAAGCAAGGCTGAGATGGTGTAATACAGGGAGTACATGAGATATTAGAGGAAGCAAGGGTGAGATGGTAAGGTACAGGGAGTACATGAGATAGTAGAGGAAGCAAGGGTGAGATGGTAAGGTACAGGGAGTACATGAGATAGTAGAGGAAGCAAGGGTGAGATGGTAAGGTACAGGGAGTACATGAGATAGTAGAGGAAGCAAGGGTGAGATGGTAAGGTACAGGGAGTACATGAGATAGTAGAGGAAGCAAGGGTGAGATGGTAAGGTACAGGGAGTACATGAGATAGTAGAGGAAGCAAGGGTGAGATGGTAAGGTACAGGGAGTACATGAGATAGTAGAGGAAGCAAGGGTGAGATGGTAAGGTACAGGGAGTACATGAGATAGTAGAGGAAGCAAGGGTGAGATGGTAAGGTACAGGGAGTACATGAGATAGTAGAGGAAGCAAGGGTGAGATGGTAAGGTACAGGTAGTACATGAGATAGTAGAGGAAGCAAGGGTGAGATGGTAAGGTACAGGGAGTACATGAGATAGTAGAGGAAGCAAGGGTGAGATGGTAAGGTACAGGGAGTACATGAGATAGTAGAGGAAGCAAGGGTGAGATGGTAAGGTACAGGGAGTACATGAGATAGTAGAGGAAGCAAGGGTGAGATGGTAAGGTACAGGTAGTACATGAGATAGTAGAGGAAGCAAGGGTGAGATGGTAAGGTACAGGGAGTACATGAGATAGTAGAGGAAGCAAGGGTGAGATGGTAAGGCACAGGGAGTACATGAGATAGTAGAGGAAACAAGGGTGAGATGGTAAGGTACAGGGAGTACATGAGATAGTAGAGGAAGCAAGGGTGAGATGGTAAGGTACAGTGAGTACATGAGATAGTAGAGGAAGCAAGGGTGAGATGGTAAGGTGCAGGGAGTACATGAGATAGTAGAGGAAGCAAGGGTGAGATGGTAAGGTGCAGGGAGTACATGAGATAGTAGAGGAAGCAAGGGTGAGATGGTAAGGTACAGGGAGTACATGAGATAGTAGAGGAAGCAAGGCTGAGATGGTAAGGTACAGGGAGTACATGAGATAGTAGAGGAAGCAAGGGTGAGATGGTAAGGTACAGGGAGTACATGAGATAGTAGAGGAAGCAAGGGTGAGATGGTAAGGTGCAGGGAGTACATGAGATAGTAGAGGAAGCAAGGGTGAGATGGTAAGGTACAGGGAGTACATGAGATAGTAGAGGAAGCAAGGCTGAGATGGTAAGGTACAGGGAGTACATGAGATAGTAGAGGAAGCAAGGGTGAGATGGTAAGGTACAGGGAGTACATGAGATAGTAGAGGAAGCAAGGCTGAGATGGTAAGGCACAGGGAGTACATGAGATATTAGAGGAAGCAAGGGTGAGATGGTATGGGCATGTTATGAGGATGGAAAAGGAGAGGATTCAGAAGAAAATGTAGGAAAGCGGGGAAAATACCACAGGGGTTTCCAAGAAAGAGATATGAGGAGCATATAAAATAAAGTGTTCAGATGAAAGAAGAAGAATGGAAGAAATTAAATTAGGAAGATTGATGGAAGTATAGAGGATGATGGAGGCATTTTACTAAACTGACGTGGCCACAGGCTGGAAACAGTTGTTGATGATGATGATGATGATGATGATGATGACACTAAAAATATATTTTTTCTACAAAATCTGATATAATACCAGTCTTGCTGATAGTTTGTTAAATAATATGCCTTTTAAAGAAAGTAATACCCAAACATTGTATTTATTTTTTTATTTGTTTGAACACAGTTTTGCTAACATTTGTTTAAGGAAAAGATTATAGGGACTGTTTTGGTATTTGTCAGAGTGATCATTTTTAAAATTTTTAAAGCAATGACTCTATAAGTTCTACACACTGGTGCAATTATTGAGCCATTTAAGTTGATATATTTCAAAGATGATGATCAATATTGCAAGTTGTTCAAATAAACTAATATCTTGAAAAAAAAAAGTTGTTTTAGTTTTCTGTATTTTTGTATAAGAATAATCAATCTTTCAGCAAACCCACTTTGCTGGCCGCGTGGTTTAAGACGCTACTCTTGCAGTAGACTGGTCTGCGGATGATGAGGAGATTAAGGTTCGAATCTTTGTTGGGTGCACCGAGTGTGGTTTTTACTAAATGGTTTTCCACTCTCCTTCCACATGCAAATGTGGGTACACTTCTAAATATAACCTTCCTAATTCCTAAAACTATTGGCCTGATTACTACATAAGCGTATAACCAGAATGATAGTAAGATACTGAGCTAAAAAAATCTTTCAGCAAGGCTTTTACTTCAGTTATCTTTAACCTTTTATGGTTCAATCCTCGGTCCCGGCACAGATTTATCTGATTACCAAACCCTTCCTTCACCTCTGACAAGACATCTTGTGAATGTGGGGAATGCCAGGCCTCCACCGTGGTTCGGATCCCACGTTAAACTGTAGGTCCTTCATTTCACCTCACAATCACCCTACCATTACACATTAGCGTAAGTGCGTATAACCCGAACGGCTAGTAAGACGCGGTGCTAATAATAATAATAATAATTTAACCTTTTATAAACATTGGATGATGGGGAAAAATATATATGGAAAAATAAAGAAATCAACATATTTGTCACTGTGGAAAAAAAAAAGTTTATTTTGTATACATTTTGTTGTGTTAATTGGTTTAGATTTGTCATATTTTATTAGCTTATTTAGTTGTTTTAGGCACAATTAATTTAGCCCAGATAATTAGTTAAAAGTTGAAATTAAATGTTAATACTTAGATAGATTGCTCTAAAAATATAAATAAAGATTTTAATTTAATATTCTAAACTGTTATTAAGTTTGTAGATGATTTAACTGAAATTACAAGTCAAAAAGTATGATTATGATTTACTTCTGGTGGAAAACATATTGTCAGATAAGAATATTTAACATAAAATTAATAATGCATCATCAACTGGACTAAACACAAGTTGATGAAAAGTCTAAAATATATGTATTACACGTTAAAAAATGTGTTAAATAAACTTACACAAATACAATAAAGTAATCACAAAATAATGTTTTAAGTTCAGATATGTTACGAAATAAAAAGTATAAAATTTGAATTTATAGGTTAACATCTGCCAAACGAATTTAAATGAAGTGATAGAGAGTAAATCTTAATCATACTTTTTGAGTTGTTATTTCACTTAATAAATTTACAAACTTAATAACGGTTTAATTCATTAAATTAAATTCTTTATATATATTTCTAGAGCAATCCATCTAAGTCTTAACTTTTAATTATAACCACTTCTTACTTTCAACTATCTTTTCTTAGAATGTTTTCTAAAATGCCAGATAACTAGCTTTCATTGCATGGCTTAGTTTATTCAAATTAAACCTATTTTGGCAGTAAACTTGGATATCGAGTGTGTAACAACTTAAAAGTTGGTCGTATGAATGGATTTTACTTTCTGCTTTACTTATAAAATTATTACTACCCCAATATTGCCTTATTTAATTATATAACCACAGGGTTATTAACAAAATTAACAAACTGTCATCACACCATATAACCAGAAACTTCCTCATTTTTAGATAAAATATCTTTAAAATCACACTGTTTGATTTCTCAAAACTTTTTGAATACCTGCATCCACCATACTTTCACATTCTTCTTTTGCATTGGCTACAGCGATTTATGTAACACATACCACTTAACTTTATTAACTTTTAAATACTAAAACTAATGCTCAGTCCCTAATATATTTACTTATATACAATTAATTTTCATATGGCCATACCAAAATATAATTTTTATGATATCTTTAATATTGGAAACCATCATGTTAACAAACTATTACTAAACATTCTCGAAATAAATTCCCCCCCCCCTCCCCCCATATTTTAGGTAAGTTAGCTCAACAAACATTCATATTTTTTTTGGGTGCATTTGGAAAGCTTTATTATTTCTTCTAAAACATCTTTATTTTTAGCATTGAGCACTAAACTTTATATATATATATATATATATATATATATATATGAATCTTCACTTAGGAATTAAACCATGGCCTATTACATGCATACTATGGCCACAGTCAAAACTACTATCGGTTAATGTGTGTAGGATTGTATTCCTTTTCTTCAGAGCACCACACAAATTTTGAGCTATGAATATATTTTTATAAAATTATTAGTTAGGAATATTTTGCTATTAATTTTGCAATCTATACTTATAAAATAACATGTCCTGATTGACTGACTGACTGACTGACTGACTGACTGATTCATCATTGCCGAGCGCAAACTATCAAGGCTACAAGCATGAAATTCGGACTGTATATTCATTTTGTTATGTAGGCACCCACTAAGAAAGGATTTTAGAAAATTCCAGCCCAAAGAGGTCAAAATAGGGGATGATAATATGTATGAAAGTCCGTCATTTTGAAAGTTACATAAACAAAATTTTGTATTTTGGTTATTGACGTAAAACAAATAAATACGTGTTTCAGGAATTTTGGAAATTTTATTTAATAAGGGATGAAAAAGGGGTGAAAGTTTGTATCGGACTTGCATTATTTTTGATCTGAGGTCAAGTTATGGTCATTAACGTAACGTAATATTTTAAATTAATCTGTAAATACATATGTATATATTCGTATTTGTATATAATCAACTTCCATGCGAGCAAAGCCGCGGGCAACAGCTATCTAGTGCTGTATAATATCTATCAATTTGACTTTTAAAATTCACAAATAAGTACAAATTTATCAGCCAAGTAAAGTTATAGTTCACTTTTAATATTAATAAAATAATTTATTGTCTAATGGCTTGAAAATAAGACAGTGTAGAAACACTGTACAGTGATGTAAAGTAAGTGAGTGAAGGAAGCCAACCTGAAAGAATAATTTGGTTAGGCCTAGATAAGAACACACTTCTCTCTCCATTTTTTCTTACACTGCTTGCATTTCCAACTTCTTCACACTTTCAGAACTATTCCTTTTCATATAAAGAGACATTCATAACACACAAATACATGCAATATCATATGAGTAAAGGTGAAGGGAAAAAGGAGCTTAGGAAGGAGGAGAATTCAAATATTGGATGAGTTGAAGGAAAGAAGAAAATTCTGGGAACTTAAGGAGGCAGAGGACAGGATACATTGACGGTTTAAGTTTTTTTATTTAGCACCGTGTCTTACTACCCGTCTGGGTTATACACTTAGGTACTAATTACAGTAATGAATTAGAAATTGGAAAGGTTGAGTTTAGAGGAAGTGAACACGCGTTAGCATGGAGGTAGAGTTGAAAGCCATTTAGGAAAACCACCCCCATTTTACCCGATTGAGATTCGAACCTCAATCTATCCGTCCTCAGCAGTCTCGATCTAAGTTCCCTGATAAAAGGAACTTGTCTTAAGACAGAACACCTATTAATAATACTCATAAAAGTTAGTATAGGAAAGGGAACTTAAATGATATATTATTAGAAAATGCAAAAATCACAAATAAAATGGAACATTTTTCTATACAACCATCTTATTGCTCCAACCATCCTCACTATTTCCTGTCTACTCACTTGAGTATTATTCCATAGGCTTATCTTTCTCTTAAAAACACTCTATAAAGCTCCTTAATTTATTTCTCACCAAATGTACAACACCTGTAGGGTAAGTCTTGTATGAATGTTATACAATGCTAGTGCGGCTCGTTTGCATCATCTCTCTCTCTCTCTTTTATTCTCTATCTTTCTCTCTCCCTCTCTCTTTCTGTCTTGTGGTGTCTGACTGTGGTTGCCTGCCGGGATTTCAGT
>JBCFYV010002255.1:29816787-29887361 GCA_039000515.1 Timema cristinae
CAACTTCACCTATATGTGAGTATTAAAAAAATTCAACTTAATGCAACAACTTGTAAACAAAAACATATTTGCAGATTACATTCTGATGAAGTATTATTGTGACTAGAAAAATGACACCTGGACAAGGATTTGAACCATGTCTTTACTTGCTGACTGCTCTTCCAGCTGAGCTATCCCCCATGTCCATATATGGTTAAATGACACACTGGCATGTAAGAGAGTAGAGTGGTCAGTACGTAAATTTGAAAGGCCAGGGTCAAAATCTCTGCCCAATTTACAATTACGTACGATTGAACTGGCCCACCTTTTAGTTATTTTAGATTGACGGAACTTAATATAAACTAAAGCAAAAGTAAAAATAAACTAATAAGAATAAATTTATTCGAGAAAGCTAACCTAGGGAAAGAGGGAAAATGTGGGCAGTACCCAATGCACAAAGGTGCCATCATCTTCCTTTCTTCTGTCTTCTATAGTAGAAGAAGTCCACACACATTTGAACACAAATATAGTAATATTTTGGCATTGTTGCCTTTATATGCCTTTGTTATAAAGGTAACAATGCCGAAATATTATTCTATTTGTGTTAAAATGTGTGTGTGACTACTTTTACTATAGAAAATAGAAGAAAGGAAGGAGATATCACTTTTGTGTTTTTTGGTTCTTCCCACATTTTTCCCCTTTCCCAAGGTTGACTTTCTTGATTAAATTTACTCTTATTACTTTATTTTTCCTTTTTATTTACTTTTTATCAAGTCCTATTATTATAAAATTATTTAGCCTCTGGGCCACTAGCCGTGTCGCACACTTTGCGCACCCAAAATAGTAACACAGAAGGAGGTGTGCCAACAAGAATACGGTGAGATACTGACCTGGCTATTTCCTCAAATAAAGGCATTATACAACCTGCGTGTAGTCATACAAAATTTACGTGAACATGAAGTTCATGACGCAATGACATATAGTGAAGTCATGAGGACTTAAAACAAAATAAAGAGTTCGTGGAGAAGAGGGGGCTTAAAGTTAGCTCCTAAGAAAACATAATCATATATACTAACTAAACAAGTCTGAAGGACTTGGAAACACAATTGTCATTCCGACAAATTACACTAAGTCCGAAGGACATAGAAAGGTGAACATTGTCTTAAAGACTATTTCAATAAGTCTGAAGGACTTGGAAATTTAATGAATACTTGGATCAATAAAGAAGATTCCCTCAGCGTTGAGGCGCAGACACCCACATCCCAACCATCACGCTCAGCAGTATCTTCTTCAGGTTCTGGAGCCGAGGTTCCTCCTTCGAGGATATCCAAGGATGAACTAAAATTTGTGAACCTAAGGATCGACCATTATATACTCTTTTTCTGACTATCAAATTGGGCATGTACACAAGGAAAAGGGGAGGGATGGGGAGGGGGGGGGGGTTGGAGCAGCGAAGAAAGAAGGTGCCAGGGCAGTTCGCTAGGGGAGTAGTGTCCGTAGCTCGCGGCATCGGACCAGCGATACTCAAGTCTTTCTTCAATGTTGAGTTAAAGGGGTTGGACGCCCGTTGAAACTGTCACGTCTTCTTGGTGAAAGCATGGTAATTGAATCCGGGAACATCCATGTAATGTGAGTAGAACATAAATTATATTATTGCAGAACATATCAATTTCAACTCTCTTCTTCGGATTCCTTTATATTATTTTAGCGTTTGGTGCAGATTATAGCTTGTAGATGTCATTTAAATTATGTGACATGCTACACCACCTCATTTTTAACCATCTTTTAGTTACTAATAGCTTATTACAACATCACTATAAAATGGTTGATAGACTGTTGCACAGTAGATCTTTTCATATCATTTATATTTATTCTAATGAAGTAATTTTTTATACAAAATGACTGAAAGAGCTGATTTACTTGTATCTACATATTATTTTAGTCACATTATATACTTGAGAACTATGCCTTGATTAGTTATTATTTATAAATGTAAACTTCTACTGTGGAAGATTGTTCCAGAATTCTTACAACTCTTTCTTATCATTCCCAAATCACATTTCTCATCAAATAATATCACTTAGTAACAAACAAAATTTGAAGTATTGTAAAAAAACTAAGCCATATTTTTTTCTCTTACAAACTGCTGAAATTTATGATATATACTCAATTTTTACATATTTATGTAGTGTCAATGATAAACCTCACATTACTCATCTGACCGAATTCTACGAGTGCTCTGATGGCATTGTTCTCTCAAAGTTACTCTTGTTGACAATTCATGACTTAAAAAAAAAGTCCTTGTTTAAACACTCGGCTAGATTTTTGGTAACGCTGTTCTCTCACGTAATGAGCCAAGGAGGTGGTGGGTATATCTCACTTCTGAGGCAGGTTTGGGTGTATAATTTTTAGATCTAAAAGGTTATTTCCAATGCAGGATCCTTAGAAACTGACATGGCATTGAGTGATATGCCTTTTTTTTTAAATATATGTCTACATAAAAGATGGTCTGTT
The DNA here is from genome assembly GCA_039000515.1 of Timema cristinae. NCBI lineage: Eukaryota > Metazoa > Arthropoda > Insecta > Phasmatodea > Timematidae > Timema > Timema cristinae. Next base: position 29,819,281 of record JBCFYV010002255.1, read on the forward strand.
GCAATGGCACTCTTTTATGCAGATGTCTACAAGAAAGAAATTAATGCTGACACAGCTCTGTGTTACTCATAATACACACCTTACTCATTAATTTTTACAAGGAGGCGAGTGTGACTTTCGTGGTATTTTCTTTGCTTACTAGGGGTCTTATGTGTAGTTGTTGTACAACAATTGAGATAGTTGGTTTATTACTTTGTTTTATATACTAGTTAAATATTTTTAATATCATGTAAACTGAAATCTTTTGTAAAGTACCTCATTTCCTGCTTGTCTCATATATTCATAAATTTTTAACTCTATCATGTGAATTTTATCTGACATGCAAATTTTTTTTTTTATGATACTCAATTAATTGATATTAATTATAATTACAATAATATAGTCAATTAATATTAGAGTTGTTTAGGAAAACGAATGTCACAAACTTATGAGATTTATAAGAAACAAAGGTCTTAACTATTCATCTTATAAAATTGCAAATTCCCATTTTATAGTGACCCAACAACTTTATAAGATATAATTAACTTGTTAAACATATCTATAAATACCTTACAGACAAAATTATCTTATTTTGAGCATAACATTTCACGCTTTGTTTGGCGAAAGAGAGCGAAATGTAGAGATTTGGCAAGATACTTTTGATCTGCCTTCAGATAAAATTTGGTTTTGTTCTATCTAGTAAAATGATTAAGATAACCTTTTAGAACATATATACCACATAAATATAGACACATCAACATTGGCGAAATGTAACTATATTTGTCTCAAAATTGACTGCTAAACATGATCTGTTTCAGGGTTTTACTGAAGGGGTGTTTTTGGGGTTCAACACCCCCTTTCTAAAATTATTATTGATGTATTCAAGTATTATGAAATTCTTAACACTATAAAACTCCAATTATGTTATGAAAAAACTTTGAAACCACAGCAGAATCTGGATAATTTGAACTTGAAGAGGCCAGAAAAAAATTCAAACTATCCAAAAATTTGAATTAACTAAGTTTCTTAGAAGCAATTTTTAAAAAAACACAGTTAAGTCCACTTCCTTTATCACCGCTACATTTTCGGCCAAAGTTTGTCATTTGTAAAACTATAAACTATGGCTTGGACAGTGACATCTGGATACACACACACACACAACACACCAACCAAAATATGTACATAAAATTGCGTATAACCCGAACGGGTAGTAAGACGCGGTGCTATAATAATAATAATAACTACTGTACATTATGCACTAAACAAAACTAAAACTAAACAACAAAACTAAATAAACTCACATGTCACAAGAATATTGCTACGACTAAATCACTAAGAACAGCAACCTAACCACTCGAGAGGTTCGACCTTGACTAATGGAGTACAGAACTGTATGTGTAAACAAAGATGTATGGGTGAGGGCGGTAAGGGTAGGGGCATTAATAAGGGTTCCGACCTCATTCCAACCCCGCCTCACCTGTTTCCAAAAATAGAACAACACGGCACCACAACTAGAAGTAGGAAAAAAATACTGCACAGTACATTACAACTTACGAAAAGTTCAAATTAACAAAACAAAATTCGAACTATCCACGATTTTTAACATTGTTTTAATACTAAATTCATGGGATGGACGAAAAATTGTAATTAAAGACAATTTTGAAATAGGGAAGTTGGAATTAGTCAGGTTCCACTTTACTTTAATAGGGATTTAATGTTAAAACATAATGTTGAAATCTCCTAATAGGGGACTTAATGGTCAGCCCTCACAGGTAGACCCCTTATCCCTGTCCACCCCAACCCTTAAAAAAATCTCATCATATCTTGATTTATGAACAATAAACTTATTTTCCATTTATACTGTTCATCTCTGCCCATGTTCAAATCTTGTTTTAACATTATAATAAAATGCTTATAATGTAACAAGTTCTCTTAGGATTGCCTGGATTCATTTTGTTCACCTGTGGAACCGTTCATAGGGTAATGGTTAAACAGATATGTTTCATGTCTGCACAAGTTTTTAACAATACCGTTGAACTCTATATTATTCCTCTGACTTCTAAGATGGTCCCTTACACTTGATCGGAAGGGAAGAGGGTCAAAGTTTATTTTAGTCTTTTGGGTGTGCATTAGCAGATGATGCACGTTTGAATTCAAATCTACTATTAAGTGCAGTCTCAGGCACTAAAAATCATTATTTTCTGTTAAGAGCCGGAAAAATAAACTTAGGTGAGATTTGTCATAGGTAAACTACCTTCTTTGTGCTGGCATATAATAAAAATAAGGTTAGAAACACGCATGCGATACACTTACTAGACTTTTGCAGACTCATAGCTACACCTAAGAATCATGATAAAACACACATTATCTATTTATTACAATAATATTTATTCTTATTTTTGTTACTCCAGTTAGTTGAAAATTATTATCATTAAATATTAGATACACTACAAAGCTACTTGTTTTTTCTATCAATTATTTTTAAATTATTTAAAAAAAAATGTTTGGATAGAAGAGGGATTTTTTCAGAAGGATAAGAAATATTTAATTTAATGTTTCTTAGACGTTTTTTTTTAAATTACTTAAACCGCTTAAAATAAACATTAATTTTGTATAGTTTCTTTGTTTGACTGTTTCGATCTTGTTCTTACAAATTAGGTGTTATTCTTTTATTAATTTGGAATATTATTTAAACTTATTAGATGTGTTGTAGATGGTTTTAGACACATTACTCTTTCAAATGATCACAAACAAGAATTAATTGTAGAAAAAAAGAAAAAGAAATAAAACTTTGATCAGTTTTCTTCTATACAGGTAGTTGTTTTTACTCATTCATGATCATCATTCTGATCATCACCACCATCAACTGTTTCAATCTGTGGCTGGGCCAGTTTAGTAAGATCCATTTTACTCTATCCTTCCACCATTCTTCCTCCTTTAATTTCTTCCATTCTTATCCTATCACATGCACACTTTCTGTTATCTACCCCTCTCATCTCTTTCATAGCCTGCTTTGTGGTCTTTTCCTACATATTTTAATATTCCTTCATATTACTAAAAATATACTGACACTCAACACTTTACTATGAAAATATGTAAAAAGTCCTCTTTGGCCAAAAGTTATTCCTCCAAGGCAAAAGATTTTCTAAAACTGCTCAAGTTGCTGAGATGTAGTTTTATTTAATTTTCACATTTATTACTTACTTGTGTACCTTCAACTCACTTAGATGCTCCATTTGTTTGGGGTATGGTAATCGTATGATCCCAGGTTACCCACCAAACTGACCCAGAACTTACCAGCATGAATCCGGGAGAAAAATTGTAACCAAAATATGTTTTCGTGTTTTATTTTTAAAATATACGACCGTAAAATAATTGTTTCCCACCAGTAAATAAACTTTGTAACTAAAGTATTACAGTAACACATTTAATTTTGGTTTGTTTGCGTATGTTTAAGATGACATTAAAGTAACTTTAAAGTATGAGTTGATAAAATGTTTTCACTCAAAATCATTGAGGCCAACTAAAAAAAATCTTTGGCTAAGCAGAGACAATAATTTTGCTTAGTAAGTTATTACTCTTTTTTTTAAACAATTAATGATAGTACACTATTTAAACTATAACTTTTTTTCTGCATCAGTTTATTTAGAAGTTTTATAATTAAATTAATTGGGTTGAACAAACTATTTTAAAAATTCGAATCTTCATTTAATTTTCAAATCACAACTATCAAATTCGAATATGAAGCTTGGATAAAATTATTAACCTCATAGGAAATAGAAATATAATTGAATGACAAGAAATAGACATAGTAACTAAATGTTTAAAAAAAAATTCTTTTAATCCATTTTATAAGATTCATGCATTCAGTTAAGTGTTAAATTACAAGTTTGGGGCCTGGTTGTTAAGTTTAACCTATAATTATAATTAGTTTTGAACCACCAATATTCATTATTATAGCTTTAAAACAAATTTCAATTTAAAAGTTGGAAACAACCTTTTTTTTTTATGAATTTAAGTCTCGAATCTCGACAATCCTTTGGGATTAAAGGATCCAATCCTAGTTTAAATACATTGACACAGTAATTCCCTATAATTTCAAATCACCTAAGTCACAACATTTAGGTCACAATTAGCTAACTTTTGGATAAGTTATCCGGGCTGGAATGCTTAGCCAAATTCAAAAGGATTATGGCTTGTGTTATCTAACCTTAATGCCTTATTGTATTGTAGACATCGCTTGGAGCTCATGCGCCATATTTACAACGAGGAGTTGAGCCCGGAAACACCGGACGCTCCCCGGGACCCAGACTTGTTCCAATGTTTGTCCGTGTGCACAAACAACAAGTTCTCGCTTGCAAATCTTTTACCTTCGAGGTTGGTAGCTCACAGTTTGTTCTTAAGTTGATTTTGATGTGTGAGCTTCAACCCTATTCGCGGACTTGGAATGACAAAGGTTCCATTTAATGAATTCAAATTCTATAAAATGAGTGCAGCTTGATTAATAAATTTATAGTTCTAACATTATAATTCTAATCAAAGGACAATTAGTATAAGTTTTTGCACCATTATATGCCTGACTTGATTTTATAATATAGTTATCTATTTTATAATCCCAACAGTTGCCGTGAAATGTTTAACCAAATCCTCTCCCAAAGGTGTGGCCATCCTTCACTAAGAATTAAATTTGGGTTTTTATTTAAATTTTGAAATATATTAATTTTACCAGATGCATCATTGTCATTCCAAGTTGTTACTTTGCTTAGACCTCATCACCCCTTGATCCAATAATGCTTTTATTCTTTCTTTTCTGAAAATGTTTCGAATGGCTTATTATTTAAAATTGTCATTTCCTTTTTTTAACCATTATTGGCTTTCTTTTGTATGCTATCAATGCATCCACACTTTGCTTATGAAATATAATTTAACTAATAACATACTCCAAAAAGATTATTTTTTTCAACCTCTAAAACAGATTTCCTTCTAAATATTCTCTCTTGCTTTGTATTTTTTTATCATTCCTCTCGCTTTATCACTTTCACACTTGTTATGCTCACTCTTTCTACATTTTTTTTTCTCATTGCTTCACGGTTTTAATATCACTATATATATGGTTTACGCTCTCAAAGCTTTACTATATCATTGGTATCTATCCACAATTTTTATTTATTTTGTTCTTTAACTGAACATTTCTTCAAAACAAATTTTCACTTGCAACTGATTTGTTGTTGTACTTTAAGATCTTCACTTGATTTTACAGGCAAAACCTCTGTTCAGATTTGGCATGTTGACCTCATATGTCATGTACTGTGTAATGACAATTTATATGATTAAAATTACCAAGCCTATTATTATTATTATTTTGTAAAATACATAATACTTAAAATATTTCTAGAACTAATTTGAAGATTTATTCGCACATTTATTGTTGTGTCCCTAATTATCATACTAATCAACATAATTTTATCTATTTTACGCATTACATCTCATACAAAATATTTTATTGTTTAAATTGAAAAAGAATGCCTGGACACAGGAATTGAACCTGGAACCTTTGACTTAATATGCCAATGCTCTAACCACTGATCTATCCAGTAGTTGTTCCTTGCCCAGGGTCATTCTTCACTCATATTTTAAGGCAGAGTATGTGATGGACGTGTGGAAATCATCAGCTAAATAGGGGCAATCACATAAATCACCAACTATCCTATAATACAGCCAGTCACTCTTGACTCAGGAAGGCTTGATGCTGTCAATAGTACAATGAAAATTGTATGAATGTCCATATCATGATGGATTAAATAGCCAAGCTATATTTGTTAATTGCGGCTATAACCGCATCTTAATATCTATTCTTCAAATTGGAATTAAATTAAATATTGAATTTTCTATTTAAAGAATATAATATTTAGATATGGCTATAATCATAACAACAGCTATTTATCAATCATGATATACACATTTGCACAGTTGTCATTGTACTTTTGGAGCATAAAGTCTTCCTAGGTCAAGAGTGACTGCATTATCTAATAGTTGACGATCTTAATTGGTCATTCACATCTAACTGACTATTTCAGCACGCCCATAACAGAGCTTGCCTTAAAATATGAGTGAAGAATGACCCTGGGCATAGGTCACTTCCTGTATAGCTTTGTGGTAAGAGCATTGGTCTACTAAACCAAAAGTCCTTGGTTAGATCCACGTGTCGAGGCATCATTTTTCAATTTAAATAATATGATGCCTACAATACGAGCATGTAAGCAAAAATTTCCCACCCAACTTGTTTTTTTCTCTCTTTGTCACTAAGAAAGTGAGGGTGGGGCCCACCAAAATCGCAGATCTCTGTACAGACATACTGTTTGCACACCCCTAAGGGCAACTCTAGACACCCAACTCTTATGTTTTTCCTAAAGTCCTATAAACTCAAATTAGCTCTCATCATTAAAGTGAAATAGCATTCTTTTTAGCTATATTTATTGAAAACTCCCCAAGTTAAGTTCATTCCAATGGAATAAAGCCATATTTCAGCAGAAAACTTACCTCCTTATATAAAACTGGCAAAGAATGGACTCGTCATCACTAACACACCATTATTATCATTTGTGTAAGGACCCGGAACATGCTTATTTACCAGTCTTGATGATTCAGCTTGTGTTATATGATTAACCTATTAAAAAGTAATTGGGGGAAAAGACGCCGATATCCATTGGCTTCTCATTTTTGAAGCTGAATTCAGATTATAGGTGAGTTTTAGTGATTGAATTGGTTACATCTTGATATCGAGTGGAATATAATAAACCGTTTTTACCTAGCAGAAGTGTAAAAACTACTTTTTAATTGTGTTAGGTAAACAAAGATGGATAGTAAGGTAGATTTTCTATAACAATTTGAGTAAACCCTCATGTTCTGTGAATATTTAATTTTATTCTTACCCGCCTCAATGGCTTAGTTGTCTAACGCGCTAGTCATGTTGAGCTCGACTGCTGAGGATGGGGAGATTGAGGTTTGAATCTCTGTGGGGTGAACTTGGGGGGGGGGAAGGTCCTAAATGGTTTTCCACTCTCCCCCCACGCAAATGCGGGTTTACTTCCTCTAATTCATCCTTCCCAATTCCTAATCCATTAGCGTAGTTATACTTAAAGCATATAGCCCGAACGGGTAGTAAGACGGGTGGTAAATAATAATATTTTTATTCTTGTCTGGACTTATATCACAGTTTATTTTGTCTGTACCTCATATTGACAGAATATACTTAAACCTATATTCTCACAAAAAACCTACTGAAACCACAAAATATGTGTGTTTTATGCTTCTAGATCAAATTATACCTGTTCGCTTTATTTATAGCTGAACATTTCTCAATTAACATTTACAAATACTATTAATAATAATTATAAAAACACAAGATTCTTAAAAATCTCACCAAAGAATATGCAGAAATCAAATGATATTTGCAGTTTTGTATACATCAGTATTACAATTTATTTGCTATTTTTAGATATCAATATCAAACACTAATTACTGTAATAACAACTGTAATAATAACTGTAATGACACCTGGATATGGGAATAAAAGAATCCATGTGTAATTTTTCAATTTAAAGATTGTATTATTTAGATGCAACTCTAGCTCTAACTAAAAATACATTTTTTTTATTACCACGCCTTACTACCTGTTAAAAGTTACATGCAAACAAATATAATAGCTTGCCTATTTAATCTATCATGACATTGTATTAATTGAAATTTATCATGAGGGATAATGGTGTATTAAGATTGGCGCACAGTTCTCGCTCATTAGTTGAAACCGTACTATCTAGTTCAGTCAAGGAAAGTGTTATCAAACTCAAGTTTGATTATCATATTACTCATAAACACTTGTAGCCAGAAACAATACCATGAGTCTGAAAACATCATCATCATCATCATCATCATCTCAACTGTTAACAGCCTGTGGCTGGGTCACTTTATATAATGCCTCCATCTTCCTCTATCATACCACCACTCTTCCTCCTCTAATTGCTTCCATTCTTATCCTCTCACTTTCTGCTATATGTTCCTTGCATATCTTGGTCTCTCTTGCGATCTCTTTCTTACATCCTTCATCTGCATCATTCTCTTTGGCATACTCTCTGACAACTTAATTCCTAATCCTGTCTCTCCTCAGACAACTAACATGTTCCTCACAAACTTTATTCCTATGACCTCCACTTTCTTAGATTCACTGTCCACATTTCTACTGCATGTGTGACAAAGGGTACAAAGTATACCCTATACAGCAATTCCTTACACTTTCAAAAACACTTTGGTCAAAAGAACACCGGTACAAATTCAATCAAACGCTCACCTTATGTTCCAGAGCCTCAGCAAATGGCCATTTGATAGTTTGAGTAAAAGGTTCATTAGTCAGGAACAAAGCAGCTCATAGTGGATGTATAAAGGTTCAATAGTTGAATTTGCATTGAGAATACTATTTTTTTTTAAATAAACCTGTTTATTTGATTTTCTACTCTCACATTGACTGATTAAGAAGTAAATTGTTAGTTTGGGGTCTGGTTGTTAGGTTTCGCCTTTTAACTGTAAGGTTCAAACTAATAGTAAGCATCATAGTAGCTTCAATCTCGAATCTGAAATTTTTATGAATCCTTAAAAATTCACATATTCAAATCTCTACTTTAGACCTCTACTTTAGACAATATTTTTTAGCATTTACTATCGTTTGGGTTATATGCTTATATGCTAATTACGCTAATGATTTTAAGTATTATGACGGTTATATTTAGAGGGAGTGTACCCACATTTGCGTGGAGGGAGAAACCACCCTCATTACATCCGACTGAGATTCTAACCTCCATCTCCTCGTAATCAACAGCCTAATCCACTGTGAGAGTGACGTCTTATACCATGCGGTCACCGAAACGGGTAACACTTTATTACATTGTTCTCTTATCATTAATAGTATTGTGATGTTATCAAAGCAGTAAATAGATTGAAGATCTGCTTAAAATTGTTTAAATATTTAAGCTAATATTATTCTCTCTACAAACATTTTTACTGATTGTGAACTTATATAAACTTTCCATCTTAGTAGGATTGTAGCTGAAAACGTGTTAAAAGATTCACCAATCCTTGGCAAGAACACATGATTGATACCACTCAAAGGATTTATTTATTTATTTATTGGTTAAAATAAAAAGGAGCAGGAAAAACGATCAGTGGTCACATGGCTCATGTGTCACTCTCTTATTAGACCGAATTGCTTGTGACTGAGAGAGAGCAGGATTTAAATCCTGGTCGGGTGTAATGAAGGTGGTTTTTCCTAGGTGGTTTCATATTCTCCTTACATACAAATGTGTTTAAATTTCCTCTAAATTCCAACTTACTATCCATTCAATAGTGTATATATGCACATAGCCCAAAAGGTTGCACAAACTGCATTAAAAAAACAAAGATCTCTGGGTAATGCATATATTTAGTACTGCTATGCATTTGTGTTAGAATCCATGCTATAGCATTAATTGTGCAAACAATAACATTTTGGAATATTATTGAACTCTTTTTTTATTTACTACACTTTATCTTAGTCCTAAAACTCAAACTATCTCATTTAACTCTTCTATTTCAAAGAAAGAAAAAAATATTTATTTCTTACAGTAATACTTTATTTGAGAACTTACAATATTTTTCTACTAAATAATCTGTCGATAACTAATGCAGCGATGATTGCATGGTCTAACACACCACTCTACCCTCTAATGCTAGATTGAATTGTCATTGACTGGAATCTGGGTTTGAATTTCGGTCAGGTGTACTCTGGGTGGTTTTCTCTAGTCCACCCATGCAAATGCTGGTATATTTTCTCTAACATATCTTTATCGTCCTTATTTTATTAGTGTAATTAATGTATGTGTATAACCTGAAAGGGTGGAAAGGAAAAAAAAAATGTTTTGTTTGGACGCTACTAGTTTTTTTCTACATACAATTTTTATTTGTCTTTCCAAACTTTTAATTTGGTTCAATTTTGTATGAAACTATATTAATATTATTGAAATTTGAATCATTCAAATGCAGAGAAAGGCTAAACCCATTTCACCAGGCTGGGAAAATCGACAACGCAGGCTACGACTTTCTTTCTCTCTCTCTCTCTCTCTCTCTCTCTCTGAAAAAAAACACATACTGATATTAAACACACATAGTTTGTCCAAAACTTCACTAGCTAAAATATATATGTAGCTTTTGGTGATATAAAAACTGTTTTTGTTAAAAATCTATTGTTTCAAATGGGTGAAATTATGATTGGCAAAACATTTTTCAATGTCACATTTTTAATTATTGTAATTGCATATTTTTATTGACGTGGTATTGTAGTTGACTTTAAGACAACTTCAATAATTTATGACCTTGAATTTTTAAAACCTTCTGTTCAAACTCTTTTATGTCCAAAGGCCAAAGTTTCAGTCTCTTGTTGTCTCTCGGGCTGCAATATTTACCGATAATATTAGGATTGAATAAATATAAAAATATTTGTATTAGCTCATTATTATACACTCTTATACTAACACTATGGAATAGGCCTGTCTCTGATAGTTCTTCGAACTTTGTTGTAACGTATGTTTTTGGTTGTTTTTTTCTTTTTTTTTTAGATTTTTCATAGCGGAAGGTAGCACAATATGTTTTGTCTATTAAAGTGTAATTTTCCATTTCAAAGTACATTTGTATAAAAATGTACCTAATACTTTTCTTCGTGTAAAAAGCAAAAATCGTTTATAAAATAACATAAATTGTGTATTTATTTTATTAGTTGGTTATATATATATATATATATATATTTTTTTTTGTCATTCTTCCTCTTGAAATAATTTTCTATTGTTCATGGGCTAGCAGTCCTCAAAAAAATGTTATCGCAGACCCCTGGTTTAAGTTATCTGCAGAACTTGGCAACTCTTCTTTACTAGTTCAGTTTGGTGTGTGTGCTGATATATATATAAATTATTTTTTTACACACACAAGTGATAGCTGGAGATACTTTCCTTGCTGACAGATAAGATTCTTCCTGTGAAAATTAAATTGTGTTTGAACAATGTTACAAGGCATAATATCTTAATGATTTTATCCATATCCGAGGCCTATATTCATTTAAATTTTGTGTAAAGTTATGGTCCTTGAACTTATCATGGTCCCCCAGTTTAAAATGGCTATTAAATGGAGGATAAAAAAAAGGCTTGTGGATAGTGGAAGTGAAATACATTGTGAACTGTGAGTGAGGCAATGGAAAAATAGTTTTGACTTAGCCGTTTTCTCTTTCTCTGATAAGCGTGAAGAACCCAACACTCTTATTGATACCTTTGGAAGATTTGTAACTGGTTGTGGAATAGATAGTTATGTCAACAGGTTGTCCAAAGAATACATACTTAAAGGAAGTTTACACTATGCAACAAAACATGTTGTTAAACATGATTGTTTTGCAACTTGTTGCATTTGAATGCTATGCAACATTAGTTGTACAACATTGAAAAAGTCTTAAAGTTCCTGTTAATAAGTTGGTCACTCTGCATCATGGCATATGGGGAGGATGTCCTCTTTGTGGCTGCAACTTGTGCTGTGTTGTTAAAGAAAAAGAAAAGGGCTAAAAGATGGTTTTGGGTTCGACCATCTTTATATTAAATAGTTAAAAAAAAATCCATTATGCTCCTCAGCACCCTTTCTATGTCTAGTCACTTTCTTCATTTACCTGTTAAATTGTGAAATCATTTTTTTTTTTACTATCTCTCTGCTTAAACTTCAAAAGCATAATCACTCTCCCATCACAAGTCATTATTCTTATTTATATTTTTGGGATCTTCTTCAGTTGGGTTCCACTGTAGCTTTCGCTCCCTATACATGTTTAGAAGTCAATAAATGTCTGTTTGCCTCCACCTCCCCCCCCCCCCCCATTTCACAACACAATAATGCAATTACAAGCACAGAGTGAATTTGTGGTGGATAAAACTCAACCAAGAAGTTAGGTTGAAACGAGGTGGAGAGGGGGAAACAATGTAGCCAACTTGTTAATCAGTGTAAACACTCCTCTATCTGTGCAACATGTTAAAAAACAAAAGTTTAATTTATATTTACTGCTACTCCATGTGAAATGTACAACGTGTTGTAAAACATGAAATATGTTTTAAAAGGTCATTGGTATGCCTTTTATAAATTATATTCTAAAAATTGCACTATATTAAACCTTTTGTTTTTTCATCTAAGTCTAAGCTTATATTTTGTATTATGAGTATAGGACTATTAAATACATAAATGGAAAGTTATAATACGATTTGGGGGTAAGCCATCATTTGTAACACCTGCTTCAAACCATTACTTTTATTTATGTTTCAAGTTTATCACAATAAAGCATTCTTTTTTATGATTTTTATATTAGTTATTGTAATGTAAATAATATTATGTACACTCATTAGTTGAAGAGATGTGAAACTGAGGAAACATAATAGAAAGTGACAGATTCAAAACAAAACAAAAATAGATAGTTTCCAACTTTTTTTATTACTATTTACCATATTGGGCCGAAAATGATGATATTTTTCTTCTAAAACTGACCTTGCAAAAACTGTAGTAGTATTATATGCGCAACCCATTTACCTTTATTTTTCATGTTGAACACCTTCAACATTTTAAGGTCATATTATGTGTGAGGCCATACTATATTCGAGCTAATACAGTATTCACTTGATTTTATCTTCTCCCTCTATCACACTTAACGGCAATCCCATCCCTCTCCAACAAGGCGAGAAGACTTAACGACAAAACATATTTTCATGTAGCATGAATATTTCAAGATAAATCATGGATAAATTCCCTATTTCATGAAGTAGTTATCCAATAATATGAAATATATGTGCTGACATCTACAGGAGTTATATCTGATTAATTAAACCAATATTTGCTCAAGTAATTATTCCTCAACCATAAACATGAATTTACAACACTAATAAAAGTTAACTTTAAAGGACAGTAAGTACTTTACACAAACTCTATAAGTTGTTTTTTACCAATATTTAACATCATAATTAACTAATAGATAAACACAAGGCAAATAAATATATTAGTAAAATAGTAGGTAAGCTTTATCTGAATTACATTTTCTGATAGAAAATAAAACACTCGTATGTATTGATACCCAAATCAGCTTTAAAATGAAATACAAAAAATGAAATACAAAAATGAAGAACAAGCTATTATTGACATGAATTAATAACAAAATACCTGCGGTGTTTAAGATTGTAAATACTAAATTTGTATAAAAGAAACCCTCAACATAAAAGCATTTGAAAGTTGCAAGAAGGTCCAATGTAACCGAGATATTAAATAACACATTTATTGAAGCACAATTTTGGGCACAGCTCGAGATAGCTCGAGAGGCATAAAGTTCTAAATGTACAGACAAAGCCAAATAAGCTGCTACTAAACCATGAGTCAAGAAAAGTGTGAAGTTAATTTCTGTGGTAATAATATATTCAATATTAAGTTGTATAAAATAGTGTGATTTGTATTTATGTCTAAATATAACTTAGCACATTATTTATTTCAATCACCTGCTTTCCCTACTATTTTAAAAACCCGCCTCTTCCCCCCACCCCCTTATTAGTATGAGGCTCCAGAAGCTCTTTGGAAGGGAGAAGGGAGTGTGGGGCGGAGAGGGGGCTGGGAGCCTCAACTTAAAGGGAGGTCACGGGTAATAACATGGTAGGAAGGTTTGGTTTATAAAATACAAACATAGTAACACTTTGATAAAGAGATTATTCTAAAACATACATGTGACCACATTGTCTTGTTTCCTGTTGGCACAATGGTGGCAAATTACGGGGCTCAAATTAGCAAAGACGAGAACTTGGTTTCTTTTCTTAAAAATGAAACCTATGTACATAGTTGTATTAAATATAACCAAGTTTTGATTATACATCAATAATGTTGGCAGAGGATTTTTTTTTTAAGATTGTCCCAATTTCTAAAAAATTAAAACTCAAGGCTCAAGCACTCCCCAAGCTTATGGGTTTTAGAACCTCTGTTTATCAGTAATATAAAACTTCCCTTTTCCCACCTTTATAAGTGGGAATCTAGGGAAAGGCACCGACCTTGTTTGGTTTGGCGGTGGCAAGGAGGTTAGGGTATAAATCTCACCCGAGTGTGTTATGTTGTTTTTACTAAATGATTATTAATTCTTTCTCTCCCCCCTTACATATATGGATAACCTGAACGGGTTGTAAGATCCGGTGCACACACACACACACAAATCCTTAAAATCCATAAAATGTTGGCTTTTTGTATTAAAAGTGCTGTATATTTATGACACAGGCAGAGGCTGGAGCTGATGCGTGAGATGTATCACAATGAGGCGGAACTTTCACCCACCTCTCCAGATTACAACGTAGAATCGCTGACAGGTGGTGATCCTTTCTATGACCGCTTCCCCTGGTTTCGCATGGTAGGACGGTGAGTGGTTTAGTGTCTGCTCTTTTGGAAGTAACCACAGCTGTGTCGATGTATTGCCTCTACCCTTGGAAGTGTTGCCAATTTAGTGACTTTTTAATCTTTCGTTTAGCGACAATCTAGCGACTTTTTGGTACTAATATAGCTACAACACTTAGATGGTAATTTTTGGCAACAGTGACCCTTGAACATAAAGGTCCAAATATGTATTTTACTATGCATTTAAAATTAATTCAAATCAATTATTATTAATGTCTTAAATAATTAAGTTGCGCACTAGGCCTTATCATTGTAAATGACTGGAAATTGAAAATATAGGAGCCAGGTTAGCTGATCTAGAACACATAATACATTCATGCACATTTTTTCTTTTCAAGCATCCAATGTCATAGGCAGCTTCCTAGAGTATAGAATAAACTAATTGGTTGAGTTAAAGTAGAAATATCAGAAAAGTTGAGGTTTGGGGTAAAAGGGGACACCTGGGTATCTGGACTTTGTTTCAAGTTTTTGACGGAATTGTGTTCTTTCATTACCAGCGCATTTGTCTACCTGAGCAATCTAATGTACCCAGTGCCACTCATCCACAAAGTGGCTATTGTCAACGAGAAGGGTGATGTAAGAGGCTACCTCAAGGTTGCGGTGCAGGCCGTCATTGGTAAGTAACGGTGATAAATCCAATATTACATATGTACAGGAAGATTATTTAGAGATTAATAAGATTTGATATAGTAACAAATACACACAGCTCAACTAATGTGAATATATGTAAACATATTATAAAACTGATCTATGTTTTAATGTGATTTTTGTTATTTAATCCATTTTTAATACCCATTTCTATTTATTTTAACTCACTGTTATAGTCACAGGCACATAAGACATCGGAAAATATTATTTAATCCCCCAATACATTTTTATCAAGCTTTATTCATCACTTCTCTATTTAAAGAAATAAGAGGGGTATTTTCTGTATGGGTACTTATATTCTCTACCAGAGATGTAATTCTGAGAGAGATGTCATTCTGACATGAGGTAAATAATTAAACTGAAAAATATAATATATGTTATCAAGCAACACAGTTTTTACACTGAACGGAAATCTTCAAATAAAATTATTTTTTATAATTCTATGAGGTACTTACTTAGCTTTCATTTTGAGTATGTGTAAATTTACTAAATTAAGTTTTCACACACTCTGGCCCAATCCATGAAAAAAAAAAAGTGGCCCTTGGTGAGAAGTAATTTAGAACCACTTCTATACATTAATTAACTATGGTTTACTAGCTTTGGTGGTCGGCCACATGATCTAAGGTCCTTTTCTCACAGTATATTATACTGCCGAAGATGGGGAGATCAAGGTTCGAATCTCGGTTGGGTTTACTGAAGGAGATTTTTCCAAAATGGGTTTCCACTCTCCTTATGCATGAACGCGGGTACACTTTCTCTAAATATAACCTTATTCTGTAATTACTACTTAAGCGTATAACCTGAACAGGTAGTAAGATGCAATGCTAAAAAAAACTATGGTTTTAGAGCATCATTCATTATTTTCTCTAGAGTATGAATTATCTGCACTTTACAACCACTATTTAAATGGAACTTTTTGTTGTTGTAAATACCATCTCACTATTGTCACCAGTGAGTGTTTTCTATCATTGTTCCTATGGATCTCTGTGGGTTCGGTCAAACTGTAGCGAGTGCTTTGTTCTAGAAGAGGAGAACAGTGAATATTCATCAGGGGTACGTCAGTCTGCTCGTATTTCATTTGACGATGAGCTGTTTCTTGGTCGCAAGAAGAGTTCCTTGACCTTGGATAGAGTGGTGGAAGGACAGGGGAACCTATCGGAACAGGCCAGGGAAAAGACTGAAGGTGAGTGGAGAGATTACACAGAGTTGCTAAAATAGAAAGTATTGAGATTTGTAAAAAAGTGGCAAAATCCAGGGGGGATTGAGATAACCTATCAAGTCTGAATCTGCTACATTATCTACAGAGCTAATCCTGCTGGCTGTCCGGTGTTGACAATAACTGTGATTCTTTGTATCCCTTAGAGCAAGACGGAGATGCAGACAGTGGCCACGGTGACAGCTCAGTGTCCAGCGATGTGAAGGAGGAGGAGCTACCTGAACACTTGCAGGTCGGCAATGAGTTCACGTTCAGGGTGACAGTGCTGCAGGCAGTGGGCATTTGCACGGAATATGCTGATATCTTCTGCCAGTTCAAGTGAGTCACCAGCAACACAGTTCATTGCAATAGCTCATCAGCTATGGATGGATGAACAAATCCGCGTCACTTTCACTTTGTTTAACTTAATATCCTTGTTGATATTAATCTTTGACCCACTCATGCCTTACATTCTAAAGCTCCACTTAAAGACCCTCAAATGGTTTCAAACATGAATTCCCTGAAAATCCTATTAAATGTTGTGTGAGTAACTAGCTGACACTTTAGCACACTCTTCCACTAAATAATCTGGCTTATATGTGAATTTATATACTTTTTCAAAGATGTAACCTCAATAAATAGAAGTACAAGATTTATTTTATTTAGAATAGCGATTTTCTTACAGTATTTACTTAAACCTTTTTTTCTGCTAAGTATATTTGATTTATTTGGTGCCATCAAAACTAAAATAAAACTCATACATTGAATCCCCCAACCCAGGTTTCATCCTATCTGAACTCATTAGGAGGTAGTGTGAAACGTGCAACTCAATTTCCTAAAAGAGGAAGTCAAAACACACAAAAGAGACAAAAAGGAAATTAGTATTGAATGATAGAATTCTTAGATAAGTACATGTAAAAGTAACAAATGACCATACCTTAAAGTCGAGTTGAGTCTAATCCACTATTTTATGAATACTAATCTCCAATTTATCTTCAAATCCAAATCTGAATCTTGAAATAATCATGAAAATAATAGGAAATACAAATTTAATAGACTAATAGATAATAAATAGTAACTAAAATGTTAACATTCATACATTCAGTTAAGTGTTAAACTACTGATTTGGGGCCTGGTTGAAGTTCACCCCATAATTATAATTGGTTCTAAACCACCAATAAGTAGCATTAAAGCTCTAAAACAAATTGCACTTGACAAATTGAAAAAATATATGTATACATTTTTCAAGGATTTGAGTCTGAATCCGAAATTTTCTTGAATCCTCGACTCTTGAATATCTTAAAAGATTGAGGGCCCATCCCTACCTTAAAGAGCATTCTTTAAATAAATCTCATGTCTCAAAATTTAATGGCTAAGTAAAAGTAATAAAGTTTTAATACAAAACACAACTTAATATGGTCATAATTTAAAATATAATTTTAAACTTTTAGGTTCATGCTTTAAATTGATGTATTGAACTTTTTTAAGTAGCCAAGTTACTTTTTAAGTTGTGTTCAAAGCATTTTAAAGTTGTTCCCACATGTCATTGGTTTGAAGACAAAACACAATAATTTTTTAAGGAACTAAAATTAAATCAAGTCATTGTCCTGTTCCAGTTTCCTGCACCGTCATGATGAAGCGTTCTCAACTGAACCAGTGAAAAATACAGGCAAAGGAACTCCATTAGGTTTCTACCATGTTCAGAATGTAAGTAAACAAACTTCATTAGAATAAGTTTAAAAAGAAATATACAATAGTGTAGTGAGTGTAAAAAGACACAATTACAAGAAAAATCATAGCATACTTGAAACACTAAATTGTGCAAAAAAATATTAGAAAAAATGTAACCCCCCCTTCATATGATTTGATAGGTTCAAATTACAATAAATAAAAGGTAGGTAAGTTACAAGAGAGTTTATTTTATTCTACAAACAACTAGCAGACATACAAGAGCGAGGCACTCTAGGAAAGTCGAGTGACTGGCCGATAAGGGCCGAAGTAAACAATAAATAAAGGGGCAAGGCCCCAAGTCGTTAAGAGAAAACAGAATGATTAATACCAACGTAGTCATAATTAAATTGACCCTCGCAGAAGGCGACTAACCTAGCAGGAAAGTTAAATACAAGTAATATGTATAGGTCTACACGACCTGGCGATGCCGACACTATATTGACATAAGTATGAAGTTTTACAATAGACTGCCATTGTAAGGCGCGACAGAGAAAATGATTTACCTAAACCTAACCTGTTACAATAGATCCCAATCAAATTAGTTCAATCTAATTATTATTATTGTAATGACCAATGTGCTGGGTGCACGGGCTCGCGTCCCCCGAGTTGAGTAACAATTTAAAAAGAATCACAATCGTAACAAATCTTTAACTTTTAGCAAGCAGAACAACTATTTTAAAATAAGTTACACGTTAAACAGAAATAATTAGCGCCCCAAGATGACGCCATGCTAAAGTTCCAACCCGTCCGTGAGGCGGACACAACGTTAAGTACAAAGAAAAAGCTAGCGCATAAACCATAATGGCTGACAGGCAAATCCTGCAGTCTCAGAGAAATATAGCTATTAGTAATCATGATTTATATTTAAAGTTGAAACTTAAATTTTGAACAATTTAACCCAAACATAATTTAGAAAACGTCGAACAACGACCTACGTCTAAATCTAAGACAAGTGTCTCACCTAATCGAGTGCAGAGAAATGAGTGACATCACTACACAGTCCAGCCGTTATATACTGTACAAAGTCAATCACGTGTTCACAAACGGCGGGAATCACACTGGGACGAAGGGAGAGGGGTGTACGTTGTTTCGACAGAATTCTCGATTATTCTCGTGATAATTTCAAATCACGCGCCGGTGGATGAGTCTTGTTTCACTCAAACACAACCGTCGGCGCATACGGGTTAGCGCATCTTGATGTTCAATTGTCCGAGTCTTGCTCTAATCGGGCCTCGAGCCACGGGCGGTCAGTAAGCCGCGTGATGTTGAGTGGAGTTGAGTGCGCGTGTTTCATGAAGTCGAGATCCAGCCCAGTCAAAGGGGACCAGATCAGGTGAGCCAGATCGTCCATGTTTGCATTATGTCTGTGACAACGTCACAAAAAAAAATCTTTTGATTTGATCTCGATAAGAAGAAGGTTAACAAATTTGTTGATACAATTAAATATTGGAAGGATGATATAAGTACAAGGCCTACTCACTTGGCAGAAGACTGTAGACCTCAAAATTCACAATTAAATCACAACAAAATACATTTTTAAGTAATTTTCGGGGTACATCAGTCCCCTTCTTCAACAGAAGAGAGTAAAACACAAACTGGACTATGGCAGCATGGCTCGAGGTAATTTGATTTAAACTTTTACAGAGTTTATTGCAATCTTTGGAGATGTAGCTATATGTTTGAAATTAAATATATTAAAGGACAATATAAAATAGGAAAATACCTTCTTGGTGTGATTTTTCTTTTAGAGCTAGGAGTGAAAAGTAAAATTTTATAGAATCACTGAAAGGAGTTTCAAAACCTAAAAAGAGGTTTTCCTTAAAGAGAATGAACTACTGGACAAATTCTTTACTAATTTGAATCTCGTGTTTTTGAGTTTCTTTTTTTTCATATTTCACAAAAAAAAAGAACAAAAAACAACAACATGAAGTTGTTCAGGCAAAAGTTGGTGTACAGAGAGTAAATGGAATAGTAGAGGGAGCAAAGGTGGGATAATATGGTCATGTAATGAGAATGAAAAAGAAAATAATCCCAGGGAGAATGTTAGAGAATCTAGGAAAAAGAATGGAAAAGGAGACCAAGAAATAGTTGGGAAAAACAGTTAACAAAATGTTTGTAATTGAGAGGAGAGGAATGGAAGCAATAAAGGAAGAAGAGTGGTAGAAGGACAGTTGGAGGCATTTTACTAAACCTACCCAGCAACAGATTGGAAACAGTTGATGGTGGTGGTGGTGGTGGTGGTGGCAGCGACCACAACTTCCTCTGAAGATTTATGTTTTGGAAGAAGCTACAGAAAAGGTGAATAGAAACACAATATGGCTTTACATTGAAATAAAAACGATATGACCTTGAGATAAAAATTTGACACATACTTTTTATGTTATTGGTTGAACAAAAGGGCTGTTAGTGTATTATTTTCAATATTCCTATGTCAGCAACACCTAGATAAGTGTGCTTGCCATCTTACTAACATATATTCTTGACACTATTTGTTAGATGTGTATTTTCTTTTGTTTAGATTACAGTAACCGTAACCAAATCATTTCTGGACTACCTCAAATGTCAACCCATTGTATTTGAGGTGTTTGGTCACTACCAACAACATCCTCTGCACAAGGATGCCAAACAAGATGGAGGACAGTGGTAAGTAGACACTTAGACATACCAAGTTCAATATATGGTCACATACATATTCTTATAAATAAATAAATAAATAATAGAAAATGTGTTAAAACACTGTAAAATATATGTGATAGGGGTGAGGGGGGGGGGGGGCACTCTGGAAAGATAAATGGGCTGAACTTTGATAGATACAAGTAAACTTTTCACGCCACTTTTTTCCACCTTCTTCTTGTTCACACATTCAAGTTACATTATACATTTAATTTTCTGAAAATATTCCTCCATAGAAAGTAGAAACAAAACACAGTGGCCAATTAGATTACAAAAATAATTTTAGGTTTACATTAATGCAAGATAAAAATTACAAGGTAATGGAGCAAGTTGCTACTGCTGTGGGTGCTGGATAGATAAAAAACAACAACATAGATTTGAGTTTTAAATAAACTTATGGCCACAGATTATATTAGTTTTAAACTAGGGTCTAGTTAAAGATTTATTGAGTCTTATTAATTTTGCGTTGGTCTTAGCGATTAACCACTGTAGGGCTTCATTCTTGGTAATTGCAAGGTTTTACACAATTGGGAACTTAGGAAAAATTGCATCAAATGGCTGTATTAGATTAAACATTGAATGGAAGATAGAAGGGAAAGGTTACACACTTACCAGAAAACTAGACCTTACCCTTCCATCCTCCTTTCATTGTGTAATTTAATAGTTCGGAACTTGTAGGTATAGAATACTCAGGACCACATTCATAGTCGGAGCCTCAAGTGCGGCTCGATATGAGACACAGGACAACACCTACCTAAACCAAACGGAATGGGCCACTTTGTTATGCAATACTGGCTCATTCCTTTTGAGTCTAGGTAGGTGTCATCTTGTATTTTATTTTGAGCTGCAATTGAGATGCACAAAGTCTGGCTATGAATTTGGCATTTGGACTACAAAGTGTTGAGTTATTTGTGTTTCTGTGTTTATAGTGTTCGTCAACCCCCCAAGAGGATGCTACCACCCTCTATTCCAATCAGCCAACCAGTGCGCTCACCTAAGTTTGGTGTCCTTCCGTCACCAAGCACAAGCCACGTGCATGCCAAATATGACGTTCTTGTGTGGTTCGAGATCTGCGAACTAGGTTTGTTCAAATCTCCCTTCACAGATTAATATTTAATTTGTGTTTATTATTTCTTATTTGTGCTCACACTCCACAAACACAATTAAAGGGGACAGCGTTTGTTCACTAGACACAGTTAAAGAATAATATACAAAATGATAAAATTTAATTTATACATAACAACTTATAAATAAATGAAAATAGTGTAAGAACACTGTATAATTATTTACCGACTAAATTTATAAGTAAGGAAGTGACATGGGAATAGTTCTTCCTTACACAATGAAGCTTTGACTTGCACTTTTCTGGTAATTATGTAGGATTGCCTTGTATCTTTTTTTCAATGATATAATTGGTTGATGATTATAATGAATCAAACATAGGTTGACCAGTCAGGCAGAAATGACAAGAATTACTAAGGACGCACAAAACACAAAATAACAGTTATCAATATTTCCTATACTTTTTTTCATGAATAAAATTATACACCACTAAAGTGAAAATAGTTTTTACATAAAGAGTTGTATTGTTGACCATTTAAAAAATGAGTACCAATAGATGATTTGTTACCCTATAAAGCATAATAGTTTCAACTAAAAAATGTAATCACTTCTTCTTGAAATAATGTATTTGAGTTAATTATGAAAGAAAATTATGGAAACCAAGTATGTCAAAAAATACCGCAAGAGAGGCCAAAAAAGAGATAACAGCAGATAACAGAAAGTGTGTAAGTGATAGGAGAAGAATAGTGAAAGGAAAGAAGACGATGAAGGCATTTTACTAAACTGACTTGTCCACAGGCTGAAAACAGTTTATGGCAATGATGTAATTATGGAACTAAAGTAAAGATGATCATATAAAGTTAGTTAGCTCTTTAGTTAAAGATCTTTTCACATTTTATCATACATGAAAGAAGGTGCAGGAAAGAGAAATAGTAAAAAATAAAAGGAACAAAATCATTAAATACAAAATGATTTTAACAATAAAAACTTAGTTCACATTTTATATCTCTGCCACTGGATAAAGGGTTAGTTACTGCTTATTGAGTAAAATCGACCACCTAATCCATCAACCTATGTTTTATTCCATCAGAATTCACTAAGAAGAAGGTAGAAATACAATTTCCTAAAAAGGAAAACCCAGAAATGTGTAACCTTCTTCTATCTTTTGTGTTTTTAGGTTTAATCTTTTATAAGGAGTTGTATTGCCCATTTAACACTTCCTCCTTACGAGTTCTGATAGAATGAAACCTAGTTAAGGGGATTGAGCAGTAGCAATCAATTTTCTCCAAGAGGCAACTAATACTTTTTTGCTCAGTGGCAACAGCAATGTAAAGTTTGAAAAATGTTGTTTAAAAACATATTGTGGACACTCCTAACTTGACATAAGATCGTTACTTTGGTAACTTAACCCAGGATATTCCACAAGAAATAACACTAATAATGGACTAAAATAGGTATGTCAAACTTGTGTGATTGGATGTGTCCGGCAAACCTTATTATGTGTCCTGATTAGTCTTAATCTAAATGTCGTAGAAATACACCATTTGGAAATCTGGCACTCATTTTCGAAAACTAGTATTTACAGTTGGTGTACCAAAATGTTACTGTTTTTTTTACCAGACATTGATTACCTAAAATTGCTAAATTTATTCAAATATATTTATCCAAATCCGATGTATGGCAGCCCATGAGTGCGTAAAGAGTTTTTTTCAGCTTATATAAAGAAACAGAACATCAAAGAGATCACACCTTATGAACATGTATTAATCTTCAAACATGAACACGTTTTTTAGAATAATCTTTAAAGTCCAATCCCCCGGCGGGACGGGGCTTAGAATAGTCCCGCAGTAACCTCTGCTTGTCGTAAGAGGCGACTTAAAGGGGAGGCTTGTGTGCAGGACAAATCTATCCTAAATCTTTATTTTCTCCTCCTTCTATTCTTCGTTTTCTTTCTCTTTCCTTACCTCTTGTCCACTTCCATATAGCCAGCCCCCAATATTTTAATGAACCACGTTGTTTTAGCTGTCTCAGAGACCATAAGGTTCCTGGGACTTTTATTTGTTTTTAAAATAACATGAATCCTCTACATCAAAGACCTGAAAGTGAGGTGTGTCAAAGCATTGAATTTGCTTAAATTAATTGGTGGTCGCTCTTGGGGTGCCGACAAGGTAACCTTGATGCGCCTCTATATGGCCTTGATGAGATCAAAACTTGATTACGGCAGTTTGTTAATGGCTCAGCTAGACCTTCAGCACTAAAGATGCTAGATAGTGTCAACCATGCTGTAATTTGACTGGCTACTAATACTTTTCATACCAGTTCAGTCGTCAGCATGTGTGTCAATGCCAGTGAGCCCCATCTTTCTTAACGGTGGTCCTATCTTATGGCATCTTACATGTTTAAACTGCATTGCATGCCAAAGCATGTTGCTTACCGCCCTGTGTTTCATCCCCTTAACCGTGTCTTGTATGAAACCAAATGGCTAGTACAAGGCCGGTTGGGATCTGGATGCTATCGGTTTTCGACAAATATGGGATAGTCCTTCCAAAGGATATCCCCACTTCTTCAAGTCGGGTTTCTCCCTGGAAGATAGGCCTTCCGAAATGCCGTTTTGATCTTGCCAGGTTTCCTAAAGTGACCACTCCACATATTATATATGAGAGGACCTTCAACAAGCTCCTCTTCAATCACTTTCAGGTTTACAGCACATCTATACAAATGGTTCAAAGTGTGGGTCTCAGTGGGATGCGCCTTTGTTGTAGAGGGAAACCATTTTAAATTGGGTTTACCTGGTGAATACAGTGTTTTTACGGCAGAACTATATGCCATTTTAAATCTTTGTGTTTTGTATATCATAACTGTCACCATTCTGTTCTCATCTGCATGAATTCTATGAGTGCTCTGTTGGCATTGTCCATTTTGTACTCCTGGAATCCACTCGTGCAGATGATACATGAGCAAATTTTACAAAATGATTCATTAAGCACCCGGCTCGCCTTTTGCTGGATTCCTGGTCATGCCAGTCTCTCAGAAAATGCATTGTAGGACCAGGCAGCCCAGGAGGTGATTTATCTCCCTCCTGAGGTGAGTTTGGGTGTCATATTTGGGACCTGAAGGTTTATGTTTGGCGTGGGGTCTTACACACCTGGCACAAGCAGTGGGTCTCGACCCCTGCTCAGAACAAGCTGCGGTCCATCAGGGACGGTGTGTCGCGGTGGCCCTCTTCTATATGAAAGTCTATAAGAGAGGAGGTCATCGTGACGAGACTCCGCGTCTGACATGCATCACTTACCCATGGGTTTTTATTGAGAGGGAATCCACTTCCAGTGTGTGAGCTTTGCGGTGCTCCCCTTAGTGTTTACCACTTCTTGTTGGAGTGTCGCAAATATGCCCCTATTCGCCTGGCTCTTAATTTTAAAGGTGACCTACATTCTTTATTACGCGGATAGCGCGGATGGAGTTAGTTGCTTACTCCGGTTTTTACGCCAGGAAGAACTTTTTAATGCCATTTGAGTAACTTATCTCATATTTAGATTATTTAAAAAAAATTTAGTGTACTTTAATATGTTTGTTTTGTCTTTTTGATCATTTTATATTTAAATATGTTTGTTTTGTTTTTTTAACAAACTTAATATATTTTAAAATGTTTGCTTTGTATTTTTAATGTAGTGCATACATCTGTGTTTTTTTATTAGCAGATGTATCACTCAAAACATTTTAATAGCCCATCTGAGCACTCCAATGGAGTGTTTCAAATAGGTATTTTCTCATATTGAGATATTTTTTAATAAATATTTTTATTTTTGTAACCACCTGCTTATTTTAACAGGTGGACTATTTACCATTTCGCTTCCCCTTGGAGATTTTACTTTTTATTTTTATTTCAATGCCCTAGTGACCTCATTGTGTCAATGGGCCTCTAAACAATAATAATAATATCCAACATTCACACTATATCTGCAAATAAATATTATGTTTTAAATTATCGGGTAGGCTATTAAGTTGGAGTTCTTTTTCCTAAAATAGTGACCATATTGAATTTTTTTTTTAATAGCCCCCTTTATTATTTTTCAGCATGACTTTTATTAGCAGACTAGTTTGACATACCTGTACTGTAAAAAATATGTTGGCTTCATCTCACACAGTGTTATCCTAAAGTGATTTAGCTGATTGTCACACCTTAACTCCACTAGATAAATAAACACCATTATTATTGTTGTTTTATAAAGAAAAATTTGTTATGTTGGCAGCCCCCAATGGTGAGTATGTTCCCGCAGTAGTAGACCACAGCGACGATCTTCCTTGCCGAGGCCTGTTCCTACTCCACCAGGGAATCCAGAGGCGATTACGGGTGACAATAGTCCACGAGGCAGCTCCTGAGCTTCGTTGGCGGGATGTGCGTGAACTTGTGGTGGGCCGTATACGCAGCACGCCTGAATGTGACTCGGAAGACAATGACAGCTCGGTACTGTCCCTGGGTCTGTTCCCAGGAGAGTACTTGGAGGTGCCAGGCGACGACCGCTGTATGTTCCGCTTTGAGGCTGCTTGGGACAGTTCCCTTCATAACTCTGCTTTGTTAAATAGGGTGACTCCCTGTAACGAGCAAGTGTACATGACCATCTCTGCCTACCTGGAGGTGAGTGAATAGTATCATGGTTATCAATCAAGTCTATAGCTCATTTCATCCTGCTGTTGCACTAACAGCAACATACACTAATAGCCACAGGGTTCGTGTAGTAGCTCTGACCTGTAAGTGGTTTTTCATTCCCTTTCCAAAAGATTGTAACTGAATTTCCATTAAATTTAATTTCCCCTGCACTTAATCACTGATGATCAGAAGTGTACCGGAAGAGCATTAGATTAAAAATTAAAATTAGAAAAACATAAGGATTTTACTCATCTATTGTGTATATGGCTATACATTAAAATGGTCTGTTAGATAAAACTATTTTTTAAATAATGAAAAGAGGGGAAAACAAGAAATAATAAATAAAATTATATAGTTGGTAACAAAGAAAGAAATATCAGATCAAGAGAGGGAAACAACTAGGCTTGAAAAAAAAAGTTCTAACTTTTTCATTCTTTTACCACCCAACAATTATGTTATTTCTTGAAATCATACATAGCTAAATATAAAAGGTACTCCTCATTTTATAATAAATCTGAAAAGAAAGCACTTGAATTAAACATTAAACTGTGTTTTCCAACTTCAAATAACACAATATTTTAAGAGGAAGATATTGCTATTCTGTGTTGAATTCGTAGGCATATTTATTTTCCTTAGAGTGGAATCTGAAGTACAAACGTTAGTCACTTCAGCTGAAACATTAGCTATGTAAAATTGTGTCTCGATCCATTTGATACGAATCACTTTTGACATTAGATTTTCTAAACTATTATTCACAACAATTCTGCCTAAGGCATAAGCTTATGTTAAATAACTATTATGTCTTGTCATCCAGATTGAGAACTGTGGACGTCCAGCCATCATCACAAAGGATCTGAGTATGATCATATATGGGCGAGATGCCCGCACGGGACCACGTTCACTCAAGCACCTATTCACAGGGAACTATCGTAATGCTGAGGCCAACAGGCTCTCTGGGGTCTATGAACTGGTGCTGAAGAGAGCCTCGGAAGCAGGTAGTCCAGGTTTGTCCCGTCTCGCCCTGCTAGACTAGAATAGAATAGAATAATATGCTGGGCTCCTGTCATGTTTTGTGTGTAGCAGACTGTACTTTAGATGGTTTGTTTTACAGCATTTACAATACTATGAGATTTGAATATTGTACTTTTAGCATAGATGTATTGCTAACAACGTATCATGGAGTATTAGTTTAGAATACTAAATTTATACTTGTGCTTAGAGATTGAAATGGCTTTTCATTGATAGTGGTATTTTCCAAAATTGAGGATAGGTGAGGCATTATTATTTTGGTTATAAACAGGATAGTCATCCTGGCTAAGGGGTCTTTCATATGTCAAAACAATCACTGCATAAATTTCATTAACAAAAGGGTAGGGTTCGAATTCAGACTAATATAGATTTTCTATGTTTATAAACAAGCTTAATTTCATAAATTAACACACATTAATACTTTATTATTTTGTAATATAAATTGTGACATTATTGAAGGTGTACTTTCTGATCACAAAACTATACTACCTAACGACTTGTAAACAACCACACTAGCTCATAACATTTAAAATACCTTAATAACTCATTTTATTGGACTATTTTAAGTACTACCTGGTATTGAACCATAACCTGTGAGACATGTAGTCAGTTTACCTTACTACTCAGCCCTGATGATGTGCTTACACCATTAAATTATTTCCTCTATTTGATACACACAAAGAGGAAATTTATAGTTTAATTAGTTTTTGGCACCTCTATTTTGCTCAAAATAATTATGCTTCACATGCTGACTCACCATTTAGGAGGTACTAGTTTTGATTCTACTTGGGTTGAAATTTTGTTTTCACTAGGTGCAAAAGTAGATGAGGTGTCTGTGATTGGTAGTTTATGTATGATCGAAACGTTAATAACAAGATTTGTGTTAAGCTTCTGAAAAATAGTACTAACTAGAGTTGGTCAAATCCACTATTTTACGAATTCAAATCGTGTAATAATTATGAACAAAAGAGGAGACTTAATATAATAACTAGCCCTCTTCCCCATAAAAAAATATTGTAAAGAATCCTGTAAAACAAAGCTTCAAATCATCCATCATGTCAATATAAAAACAAAACTTTTTTTTTTACTTTTTTTTTTAAATACAGTCTTACCATCACTGTATAGCCCCTTCCCTCTTTTTATCCTCCCTCCCTATTTTCATCTCATTTCTCTTTCCTAACCCCTACCCCCTTCACCAACCTCACTTTACCTTCAACTTTTTTTTTTTCCAACGACTATATAATATACTATCGACATTTTTAAGAGGAATAAATTAAATTTTCAAAATAAAATATAGCCTATGTTACTCGCTGATAATGTAGCTTTATATTGGTGAAAGAATTTTTAAAATCGGTCCAGTAGTTTTAGAGTTTATCCATTACAAACAAACAAAAAAAAAAAAAAATCAAATCTTTCCTCTTTATAATATTAGTATAGATAGAAGATACAATTCATAACTAAATGTTAACACTATTTCTTAATCCATTCATTACAATATTCATACATCAGCTTAGTGTTAAAGTAATGGTCTAGAGCCTGGTTGTTAAGTTTATCCTATAATTATAATTGGTTCTGAACCACCAATAACAATATTAGAGCTATAAAATAAATTCATTTAAATAATTGAAGAAAAGAAATAATTTTTTGAGGATTTTAATTTCAAATCTGAAATTTTCTCGAATCCTCGAATCTCATTTTCTTAAGGATTTGAAGAACCAAACCGATTATTAATGTTGATGTATAGTTGTGTCACTTTTATTTTACTTTGGTAATACTCATTAATCACAACACTGCTTAAGTTGACCATATAAATCTCAACCCATAGAGCTAACGAGCCAGACTCGGCTTGGCTTTGCCTACATTCTTAGGATTACCTAACAGACGTCATTATCATTTTAGTGCTGAGGAGAAACAATTGTTTTCCTGGTTTGGGAGTCTTGTCATAAATTGTAATTTAATGAGTTTGTCTGCATATAGAGAGAGTGATTATGTCACCTCTTGTATGGGAAAAAAATCTCTGAAGCAAACGACAAGGGTGGATATTAATTAATCTGCGCATGCATCACTATGGTTGGCTCTATAAGTCAACTTGCTCCTGCTCACACACGCTCAAGTTTGATTCTCTGTCGAGCCAAAAGTTTGGTTTCTTTACTTTCATATGTGATTGAGTTCATTGGAATCTGTCTCGTATGAGCCAGATTTGATGGCTATATGGGATCGTACTTGAGCGTATATGACCAGATTTAGTGTTTCGTCTATAATGAATGGTAAAAGGTCATGTTGTTTTCTAGTTGTAATACATATATATGAATAGTTTACATGTTATTTAATCAATAGTTGCAAGATGTATTTTAAAAATATTATAGAATTGCACGATTGTGTAGTTAAAACATTTCTAGAATTATTAACTGACTGCTCCATTTTATTGTGAATCATTAAAATTATGTCTTGCCCATGGTATATTGTTTGAACTCAGGTTTTGCATTTCAAATTGAGGTAGGAATAAAAATAGTTGAAGTAAGGAAACTCTTTTTGAAAGTGAGCTTGATTTAGTTTTTAAATATTTAATTGAAATTCAAGCAAAGTTTTTCTCAAACCGCTGTGTAAATTGGTTAACACTGTGAAAGAGTGGGAGTAAAAGGAGTAAATGAGATAGTAGAGGAAACAAGAGTAAGAATGTATGGTCATGTAATGAGGATGGCAAAGGAGAGGATGAGAATGAGGTAGATGAAGTATGTAGTAAAAAAAATACCGCAAGGGAGACCAATAATGGGATGGGAGGGGCAGATAATGGAAAGTGTGCACGTGAGAGAAGAAACATGTAAGTGATTAAAGGAGGAAGAGTGGTAAAAGGATATCGGAAAAATGGGGTGACCTGGCGGTCTAGGGGTAAGGTGTCAGACTTCTGTGCTGGCGGCCGGGGTTCAATCCTCGGTACCGGCACAGATTTATCTGATTTCCAAATCCTTCCTACACCTCTGACAAGACATATTGTGAATGTGTGGAATGCCAGGCCTCCACCGTGGTTCGGATTCCACGTTAAACTGTAGGTCCTCCATTTCATTTCACAATCACCCTACCATTACACATTAGCGTAAGTGCGTATAACCCGAACGGGTAGTAAGACGCGGTGCTAATATTAATAATAATGATATCGGAAAATGGAAGCATTTTACCAAACTGACTGCCACAGGCTGGAAAAAGTTTATTATTATTATTGTTGTTGTTGTTGTTACTGTTACATTAAAGGTCTGGGATCAGTTTAATTTGTTCCTCTGATTATTATGGGCTAAACCACTAGCTATTAGCACTAAAAATAATTCAAATTCAAAATTTAAATCTGGTCTATATTTTAAATTTCGAGGATTCACTGGGTCCATCACTAACACCAACATCGCTTATCGGTTAAATTACTTGTATGAATAGTTTAAGCCATTATTCAATGCCATCATCAACATCATTAAATGTTTCTAGCCTGTGGCCGGGCAAGTTTAGTAATAATCCTACATCTTCCTCATTCCACCGTCAGTCCTGCATTCTTCTCCTCTCACTTGCACACTTGATGTTATCTGCTCTTCCCATTTATTTTTTGGTCTTTCTCCTAGAAACTTCATCTACATCAATCTCCTGGGATACTTTATTTTTCCATCCTCATCACATGGTCATACCATTTCATCCTTGCTTCCTCTACTATTTGATGTACTCCTTGTACCTCCACTCTTTCCCAAACAACTTCCTTGTCCTATGCCTAAATAATCTTATATTATAGGCTTTGTAAATTGATAAAACAAAAGAAACTAAACTATTGATAGTTAGTGAAAATTGAGTGGAGAGCTAGTAAAAAAAGCTCAGCTAGGGAAAAAGGAGAAAAATATAGTTAGAATCTAATGCACAATTTTTTCCATCCCATATTGAATCATAAAAAAAAGTTTAAAATTTTGTAGGAATGTGCAAAGCCCACTTTTTTCAATCTGAAGCGAACTTTAATCAAATATATATGAAATATTATTGAAGTTTGAATATTCTTGGTTAATTTTTTTTTACTGCACAATTGTTTGAAATACTTGATCCTAAATCAAGTTACTATCTTGTGTATTTATTAATTTTTATTAACTTTGATTTGTAATGCAAATAATAATCATCCTCATCATTGATTGCTTCCAGACTGTGGCTTGGTCAGTTTTGTAAAACCCCTCCATCTTGATCCACCATTCCACCATTCTTCTCCTCTTCCTAAAACACTCGTTACCACCTGTTCCTGCCATGTCTCTCTTGAGATATTTTTTCAATATACTTTTAACTTTATCATTTCTTGGAATCCTTTTCTTTTCTATCCTTATTATATATTCATACCATCTCACTGTAGCTTCCTCTACAATTTCTTGTAATTTCTTGATTTCCAACTCTTAATTTCTAATCTTATTTCTTCCGGTAACAACTAGCATACTCCTCAAGAACTTTATTTCCGCCTCCGCCTTTCATGTCTCTCTTACATTCAATGTCTATGTTTCTGCTGCATATGTAATTGTTAGTACAAAGTATGGCCTCTATAGCACTTGCTTGCAGTTCAGAGGCACTTCTCTTCTCCATAGCAGGTCTTTTACACACCTATAAAACCTCTCCCCCTGCAGTCCTCTCTACTCCTACCCTTCGCCTCATTCACATTTCCAAGATACTTCACACTCTTTACTTTTCTAAGCTCTATTACATACATCTGTTTAATATGTTTATGTTTAGGGGTGACCTGGCGATCTAGGGGTAAGGTGTCGGACTTCTGTACTGGGGTTTGGGGTTCAATTCTTGGTCTCTTACAGATTTATCTGCTTACCAAACCCTTCCTTCACCTTTGACAAGACGTCTATTAATCACAACTTGTAAATGTTTGGAATGCCATGCCTCCACCGTGGTTCGGATCCCATGTTAAACTGTAGGTCCTCCATTTCATCTCACAATCACACTACAATTATACATTAGCGTAAGTGCGTATAACCTGAACGGGTAGTAAGACGCGGTGTTAATAATAATATGTTTAGATTTTATTCACTTTCCCTTAATTACAACATTTCACTTTTCACCATATTAAGTTTCATCCCACTCTCATTCAGTTTTCTCTACCCCAATTTCTTTGCAACTCTATTTATCACCATTTCTATTACTAATACCAATAGTTTAGAGAACGCACTCCCCTGCTCGACTCCGTTTCTTAGATGAAACCACTCTTCCTCAGTCTTTACACAACTCACTTTGTCATCATACAGCCCCTTTCTACTCCAAATTACCCGCCTCAGTGATGTAGTTAGCTAATGCGCTTGTTTTGTGTTGAGTTAGACTGCCGAGGATGGGGAGATCGAGTTTTGAATCTCGGTCGGTGAACTGGTGGTGGGTTTTACTAAATGATTTTCCACTCTCCCTTCCCACAAATGTTGGTTAACTTCCTGTAAATTCAACCTTCCCAATTCCAAACCCATTAGCATAATTAGTACTTAAGCATATAACCCAAATGGGTATTAAATGTGGGGCTATAGTTTAATTTTTTTAATATTATTTACTCCTGCTTTCTCTATTGATTTCCAGACTTTCCTTTTATCAATTTTCTATGTCAGTATTTTTACTGTCAAAGCTGGAATATTTTTCAAAACTAGTTCAAATATAATATTTTTAAAATAAATTATAGTTATTTAGCCATTACTGCCCTCATCAAACACAAATTGGGGTAAAAACGGAAGAAAAACACTAACCTATTTCATATCAAATTCAAATAAAAACTGTTGAAATTACTTACTAAACAAATTTGCCTGTTAATTCCCCATCACTGAACCTAGATTCTGTTATATCAAAATTAGTCAGGAGGGTGTGTGAAATGTGTGGCACGGTCCCTGAGAAATCAAAGTAACACACAAGGAGTAAAAAAGGAAAATGCCTTAATAATATAGAAGAGAAACATGTCATTTGTAAAATTGTCAAGTAATGGTATTAAAATTTTTAAATTCACCCTACTATACTCTTATTTAAGTGACACAATTTTGCTTAGTTAATATATACAAATCTGAAAGAAAAAAACCTGATGAAATCGTTTAATTATTTTCGAAGTACTTTTCATAAATTTTATTTTATATCACAAATAATGTGATTAGTTCTTATTTTATTCTGAAGGATTTAAAGGTTATTATGCTGTGATTATTGCAATCTTTCAAATATGCTTTAATGTGAATGGGGTCATTAATATGCATGCTGAATCATTCATACATTTCATTTGCTTTTGCACCACTCTAAGACAAAGTTTTTTTACATAGTCACATAATCATGATCCAAGCTAAGTTTTCCTGCAGGTGGTTAGTTAAACTTATATGTTATTGACCTCGATATAAGTAAATTTGATTGGTAAAGGATTAAAAAATTATTTCAGTTTTGTGATTAACTTAATACCAGAAAGAATAGCTAACACTTAATGTCCAACTTTCTAGTAAAGTTTCAAATTATCTAATTAATAAGACATATCCATTCAAAAATAATAAATATGTATATTCCACTGAGGATCAAACTCATCTTCCTTCTGTAACGATTACTACTAGCCTGCGTGCCAGAACCATGTTAGGTAGGTGAGATAGGTTAGTGAGTGGTTAAACCTGTATTTCTGCTTGGAGCAGTGGCTGGTACAGTATGCTCTAATGTAGGGGTGGTGAATAACTGTGGTTGTTACTTTAGGCGTGCAACGCCGCCAGCGGCGTGTGTTGGACACCAGTTCCACGTATGTACGCGGGGAAGAGAACCTTCATGGGTGGCGACCACGAGGAGACAGCCTCATTTTTGATCATCAATGGGAGCTAGAGAAGCTGACACGACTTGAGGAGGTACTGACAAATACTCTTTCACTGTGAGGTTTCGAGTGTGTGCGGTCTAGTCACACTATTAAATAGTGGGTACCCGCTTCGGTGACCAAATGGTCTACGGCAGAGATGGTCAACATATTTTTCAACATAGTCACAATTCACAAGTGCAGTGAACAATATGTGAAATTTGCCACACCATGTAAAAATTGATAAATAGAACATTTAAAACAACACACGCTATTTGAACACTTTTATGGAAAATATGTGCGCTTTGACTACTCATTCACAACTGTCTCAGACACAAATGATCAAAATGGTTCGGTTTGAAAATGTAGGATATTTTAATCGAAATTTTAAAACCTTTGGTCTGATAAGTTACAGAAACATTGGTTGAATATCTGTATTCAACGAATTTGCAAAATGCTTCTAATAATATTATTATTATATTATTATAGCACCGCGTCTTACTACCCGTTCGGGTTATACGCACTTACGCTAATGTGTAATGGTAGGGTGATTGTGAGATGAAATGAAGGATCTACAGTTTAACGTGGAATCCGAACAACGGTGGAGACCTGGCATTCCTCACATTCACAAAATGTATTGTCAGAGGTGAAGGAAGGGTTTGGCAGTCAGATAAATCTGTGCCGGGACCGAGGATTGAACCCCGGCCGCCAGCACAGAAGTCTGACACCTTACCCCTAGACCACCAGGTCACCTGCTTCTAATAATATCAATAATATGTAGGAAATATCAAGTTACAACCAGCACATGCCGTCGTAAATTTTTTTTATTTTATTGTGAGAGTTGGTTAACTAAATTTTACCACATTTTTCTGGCCAGTTCCTCACTTGTGGTGATTGGCTACAAGCTTGCCCATCCGCCGGGTCAAAGGTGTCGCTCTCGCAATAGACTGGACTGACGCTATGATGGGAAGATCAGTGTTTGAACCCCAAACAGGCGTGCAAGGGTGGTTTTCCCTATATGTTTTTCCACTCTCCCTCCACACCAATGTGGATACACTTCCTATATTTTATTTTTATCTCCACGTCTTACTACTTGTTCAGGTTAAACACAAATGATAATTACTCTAATGGGGTATGGATGAGGAATGAAGCAATTAAAGGTAGTCTACCTGCATTTACATGAAAGAAGAATGGGAAACCATTTAGGAAAAGCCACTCAATAGACCCGATCGAGAATCAAACTCCCTTCTTCCCATCTTCAGCAGGCCAGTATAACATGAGTGTGACACCTTAGACCATTCGGACACTGAAACGGTTCACTTTCTATAGATTCAACCTTCCAAATCCCATCAAATTAGTGTATTATAATATTACTATCTTCTACTTTATCCTATCCTACCCTTTAATGTAAGTTTTATGCAACTTTTTCACTAGAATATGTAAAATTATCTTTATCCTCAAAATAATAAAATAATTTAGAAAGTCATAATATATATATATATAATTTCGTTTAGTCTAAAATGTGTGAACTAACTAAAACCTTGATCAAAACTACATTTTTTTTTACCAACGCATCTAACTACCCGCTCGGATTATACACCTATGTACTAACAACTAACTACACTAATGGGTTAGGGATTAGGAAGCCTTAATTTAGAGTAAATGCACCCAGGATCGAACTCCGATCTTCGGAAGTATATTTCAACACTAGATTAGCGCGTTAGACTATGTGGCCACTGAAGCGGGTAAATTTATTATTAAACTACACATATTATATATCTTTCGGTGCTCTTTACCCTCTGAACTTAAATATCCTCCCACTCTTCTTTTTTTCATCACTCACTTATCTTTACATGACATTTTTTTTTTTTTTGTTAGGTTGAACGAGTGAGGCACACACTGCTCCTACGAGAACGTCTGGGAATAGACAAGCCCTCTGTGCCAATGACCCGGAGTCATGACTTCACCAAGTCTGAAAAGGAGGTGTGCAACATGGTGGCTAAAGAGGGCCGTGCCAGTCCAGCTGCCGTCATCAAGCCAGACATTCTCTCTGACAAAGAACGAGACCTTTCGATCAAGTGCATCCGACTCATACAAGGAAGAATACCTTGCAAGGTGAGTAACGAGTTATTTTCTTGCTCATCATCATCATCATCATCATCATCATCATCATCATCATCATCATCATCATCATCATCATCACCATCATAATCATACACAGTTTCCTGACACTACACTGGCAGGGTCTGTCTCGAATATAAACCGCTATGTATACTCCTGTCCTCCCAACCCTTTTTTCCTCTGCACAAGCCCAATCCACTCCTCTACACAATCCTCTGCAATCCCTTCAGCCAGGGTCTTTCTTTTGGCTTCCTGCCTGCCACCACCATTTATAGAACTCTCCCCTTTTTCATCCTCTTCACATGACCATACCACCCCAATCTCACCTTCTCTATCCTATCCTGGAGGGTCTTCTACTTCATTTTCTCTCTCTCTCACTCACTCTGTCCATCCTTGTCACTCCCAGTCTACTCCTCAGAAATTTCATCTCAAATGCCTGTATCCTGCTCTTATATTTTTCCTTCATTACCCAGGTGCTGCAATATTGAAACATACATCCCCGCCTTTGCACTTCTATGACTTCTCATGCTTTTGTAAAAATCCTCTTTTTGTCTCCCTCTTTCCCCAATTTCTCTTGCGTTTCCTCCTTTCCCTCTACCACACTTCCTAAGGTACTTTAAACTTACCACTTTTTTCAGTTGTTCTCTTCCTAATGTTACTACTCTCGTGTACCAATTTTCCTTTAGGCATGTGAATGCTATTCCTTAAACTCAACTTTATAATTTTATTTACTTCAGTTAAACTTAAATTTATAATAGACATTGAGCCTTACTAGTACTATACTTAAGAATATGAGATTTAATCAGTCGGTTCAGAAAATGCACGTTAAATAATCCAAATAGAGATTAAAAAAGTATAATTTATCTTTGGGTTTTGTGAATTAATTCTTTAATGGTTCATTTTTAGTAAATAATAATAATTATTTGTAAAGTTCTAGTGATCCACAAATTTCATCATGTGGTTTTTTGAGTTTCCCTTAAACTTACCAAAAAAAAATTAGGTTCAAAATTTCACATTTAAAAACCATAACACATGATAGTAATAATTTTCAGGGAATATCCAATTTTCTTACTCAGAAAAGAGTAGAGGTTGTTTGTTCAATTTAATCTTTATTCTTAGATTCTAACACTATATATCCACACTTTTTTTCTCGGTTGGTAAATACCCTTTAGAGGTGTGTGAAACTTCTACTTGGCTTCAAAATAAATATCAGCTAGGGTTTCGCTTCAAAAAAAATTCTGGCTTTTACAGTCACAAAGCTTCGCCAATAAATATATTGACAGCTAGAATACTCAGTTTATGGTCATTTCTTTCTTTCTGAGCTCTTATATAGATTACAAATTAATATTAATAAAAGAAAAAAATCTTAAGTAATTTGATATTAACTTATAACAACCAACAAAAAATATTTGAAATTCGATTCCACTCTAAGAATATTTCATATATTTGATTTGAGTTTGCTTCAGATTGAAAAAAATGACTATACACAACAAAAGCGAATGGGCCATAACTTTCAGGATTCATTTACATGCCTACAACATTTGACTTGGTACTGAGCGCAGTTGTGCTACGGATTTTTATCGCTTGACCAAAACCCCTCGACCTCGACTGCGTTTGAATCCATGAACATCAGGTCATCCGCCTTGGTGCTATAGTGAGGAGCTTGACTAAAGAGGACGAGAAAATTGAGGTTCAAATCTTGGTCGGGTGAACTGGGGGTGGTTTTTCCTCAATGGTTTTTCACTCTCTCTCACTCTCTCCCTCTCTCTCTCTCCACACAAATGTGGGTTCACTTCCTCTAAATTCAACCTTCCCAATTTCTAACCAATTAGCGTAATTAGTACTTAAGCGTACAACCAGAACAAGTAGTCAGATGCAGTGCTAAAATTAAATTAAACATAAGGTCTTGAAGTGAGCACTTTACTCCAAGACCTTTGAAGACGACGATAGAACTAATAATGTAGTAGTAATATTATCAGTGTTGAATGCAAAAAAAAAAAAAAAGCATTTTATTGATTGTTCATCCTACTAAAATCCTACTATTACTGCATCTTGGGTATGTTTTATGTGCAGGAGTTTCCTCTTACAAAACTTAACGATGTCTCCCCAAGCGAGGACACCACAGACATGAGTGTCAGCATCATTTCCACGGCCTCATCCATTGAGTGAGTTTAACTTCTTTTTATTTCTCTTAACATTGTGTCTTTGAATAGTTTGTGGTAGAGATACGTGTGGTTGATGTCCTTTTACATAGGTTAAACAAAAAAAATACTTGATTATTTTTCAAATTTGTATAATACATATGTGTGTATTAATGAAATCATGTTTGTGTTGTATATATATTTTTTAAATTATAAACATTTTTAGTATTTTAATTTTTTCCGGCTATTTTGTGTGACTCCAGCTTACATTAGTTTGAGCTGGGTTTTTCAAATTCAAAATGGAGTAGGTTATGGTTTTAATTAGTGTTTTACTTATATTTTGTACCTCTAGTTTAATAGCGGCGATAATGCTGAAATATAAAAATTAAAACTTATTTTGTGTTTTCTCCGGTTGGCTTTCTTCACTCACTGTTCACATAATTCGGTCATAGTTGTAATATTTTGTTGTTGTGGTAGACTGAATTCACCAGAGAAGAGTGGTTGTCCCGCCCCAGAACAACAAATGGTGGTGTGCGCCCCACCTGCACCTCCTCCCCCAGGCAGCCAGGCCACAGGGTTAGTGCTATACATTCCTGAGATGGAGGAAATCCGCATCAGCCCCGTTGTTGCCCGGAAGGGCTTGCTCAACATACTGGAACACAAGACCAATGGCTGGAAGAAAAGATATGTGGTGTGTGTCACCTTTTTTTACATGCATTACTTGATATGCCCTTCACTCACCCTGAAAGCTAGTAAACTTACCTTGCGGTGTTCCAGGGTCATTTTTTCTTAACAGCGCATCTTACTACCCTCCATCTGGGCTATACGCTTATGTACTAATTACACTAATGGGTTAAGGATGAGGAAGGTTGAATTTAGAGAAAATGTACCCGCATTTCCACGAAGAGAGTGGCAAACCATTTGGGAAAAACCAGACTCAGTACACACTACCGGGATTGAACCGTGACCTCCCCATCATAGGCAGTCCGGTCTATTATGAGAGTAGAGCCTTAGACTATGCGGCCACTGAAGCGGGTCATAGTGCAATTAGTCAAGGTTAGATTGCCACCTTTCAGGATAACCAAAGTGTACTTTATAAGAGTTTTCTCTGATTTTTTTTTTTTGTGTACTGCATCTTACCACCCTGCCATGCTATTATTATTATTATTATTAATTATTATTTTTACCACGTCTTACTACCCGTTCGGGTTATTACGCACTTACGCTAATGTGTAATGGTAGGGGGATTGTGAGATTAAATGGAGGACCTACAGTTTAACGTGGAATCCGAACCACGGTGGAGGCCTGGTATTCCCCACATTCACAAGTTGTGATTAATACACGTCTTGTCAGAGGAGAAGGAAGGGTTTGGTAATCAGATAAATTTGTTCCGGGACCGAGGGCTAAACCCGGGACCCCAGCATAGAAGTCTGCCATGTTATCATATTTACGCTAACTGGATAAGTGTTAGGAAAGTAGAGTTTTAAAGAAATTGCATTCACATTTGTGTGGATGAAGAGTAAAAGACATTTAGGATAAACTAGACTCTGTGCACCTGACAGGGTTATTATTATCTCTTTTCATCAGCAAACCAGTTTTATCTTGTGTTAAATTTAGATAAATTAGGTTTATTTTAGTGTCATTGTGCTGGAAGCTCCTTGTGTTTATCCAAAAGCAAAATATTGAAAAGAGTTTATTGTAAGGAAATATATCAGCGTTTACGTGGTATAGGAGGTTTCTTAGGGGCATGTGATGAGGATGGAAAAGGAGGGGATGCTAAAGAGAAAAATAGAGATGAATTATTTAGAAAAAAGACTGCAAGGAAGGCCAAGAAAGAGACGAGATGAGCAGATAACAGAAAGTGTTCTAATGAGAGGAGAAGAATGGAAGCGATTGAAGGAGGAAGAATGGTGGAAGAATAGAGGAAGAGGTAGGCATTTTACTAAACTAAATCGTCCACAGATGATGATGACGACGACGACTTGTGACAACACTACTCCCAAGTGTACTTTAGTGGGGTTTGAATTCTTAGTGCACACTCAACTCTGCCCGTCTTATTAGTTATTACATGACGAATTAGAGGACCATAGGAATTAAACCTGAAATTATTTATGTGCTAAGTCTAGTGTCTTGCTCATTGATAATTCGTATTATCACTCTGAGAGGGAGATTAGGGCCTAGCTTATTCAAAAGGTCTGGCTGGGTTCAATCTCACGCAATTAAACTGAGGATTTTTGCTCATTCCTTTTCTAAGAACATACAGATACAGTTCATTTTAACTACTTTCCTAATTAAATCATCAAGCTATTAATGTAAAATCAAAATATGCAGCAGTATGTAGATGATCCAAACTAATTGGGACCAGGTATAGGACTGTGTGCACCCGTCGAGTACCCTTTTGGAGCAGTTCAAGGTGTGACACAGGGTGTATGTTATTCTTGTGCATTGCTAGAAAATTATCTAGTGATTAACA
Organism: Timema cristinae; assembly: GCA_039000515.1. Taxonomy (NCBI): domain Eukaryota; kingdom Metazoa; phylum Arthropoda; class Insecta; order Phasmatodea; family Timematidae; genus Timema; species Timema cristinae. The sequence continues at coordinate 29,860,297 of JBCFYV010002255.1, forward strand.
TCATGTGACCTGCTTCAGTGGTCTAATGAAATAAGGCATCACTCTAGCATTAGACTGACCTGCCAATGAAGGAAGATTGAGATTTGAATCTCGGTCGAGTGTACTTGTGGTGTTTTTTTACTAAATACTTTTCACTCTCTCTCAACACAAGTGCAGATACATTTTCTCTAAATTCCGCCCTCCTAACCTCCAACATACTAGCATAATTAGTACAACATATGCATAAAACCCAATGAGTGGTGCTAAAAACAAACACTAATGTGAATTTGGTGTAGGTAATAAAATAGTAGGTAGTAAAATCAAGTTTCATTGCCTTCTGTGGTTTTTTTTTTCTCTATGTGCCTATTCTGGTACCTATATCTTATATTTTTAATGCCTATTTGACTGCATGTTTTAAACATCTTAGGCACCTAAGAATCCGTTCCCTACTAATAATTACAATGTTTTAGTTGCATTAATTTGTTGAGAAGAGAAACATGGCACGGTCTTTTGTCTTTCTTGCCTGAAACACTCAATAATTAGGAAATATATGAAACCTCAAACGATGGAAGCATGGTATAATTAATGTTGAGCTCATTTTGTGTGGTTTGCTGTTGCTGGAAATACTGGCCGATTGTACTGGGGTGTTTTTTCTATAAATGGTTTTCCACGCTCCCTATATTATAATGCAGGTACAATCCCTCTAGGATTATACCTTCCTCATCCCTACTCTATTAAATATGCATAACTTGTATTATATGTACAAACACAATTAAAACATGATTCTTTTATATATATATCCAACACTTAGCTCACTCGATAGCATGTTTGTCTACTGAGCTAAGTGTCCTGGGTTCGACTCCCGGCATGGCCGAAAAATTTATTGTTTGTGAAATATGGGTTAACCCTTTCACAGTGACGTTGAATTAACGGCTGGGGACTAGATGTTATGTCTGTCCTAGTCTTAAGTTAGATTATAAGACATATGAAGCTATGACAGGCCTAGCAAGTCAGTAGTGGAAAATAGATGGCTTGAATAAAAAACTGAACCAGGCCACAGACTGGAAACAGTAATGGATGTAAAACTGTGCTTTACAAATAATTAAAATTTGGTGGTTTTATAAAACACTTTTTTTAATATAGCATTGTCGAAAGCTTAAATCTAAAATTGTTATTATATTATTAATTTGGAATTAACCTCTTTGTTGTATTAACTAACTCAAAGGGCTGGTGTACGGAAGTACAGCACTGCCCAAAGTGCTACTACTATAAGTCATTCACGAGCTAAGTTTACCTGGATGACAGCTCGAAATGTTACTAGAAGTAATCCCTAATATATCACTACGCCAACAGCTGACATCTATCACTTTTTTTTTTTTTTTGTGACACTAATTTAGACATTGACATGTATTAATGTGATCTTTTACAAGTGTTGGCAACCCAAAACTTAAACATATGATTTTCGAACTGTCATCCAGGTAATAACCTATCATGAACGGAATATATTAAATTATCTTGGTGCTTGAGCTAGCTACGACAAGTCCCCACCTTTCATTACTCTCCTTGCATCTCACTTTACTCGCATAACAGGAATTCAGAGATTAGCCACATCACTTTATTTTTAAAACAATGTTTCAAAATAACAACCAATAACAGTTTAAATTAGTGACACCTGTTGATGAATATTGCAACTACAAGATTGCACACTTAACATAGAAAAAATGGCTCCAAATGGTTATTTTGAATTAAATTTTGAAAAGAGGGTAGAAGGACATGGCCTACATACCAGACAACTGTTGGCCTTAAAGTTCAAAATTCAGAAAAACTTTTTGCTATAAAAAAACTGCAAAAATACTGTCCTTAACTTGCATTCTCTTCCTCTCCAGCTTAAATATATATTTTATTTATGTGGGATGACTCATTTGTGACTTTGTGAACAAGAAAAGTGAAGAAAGAACATTGTTTCTTTCAATATCCAACCTAATATTTTCTCTCTTTCTTATCACTTGGAAATATATTTTGCAATACCTTAAAATTATGACTTCATTCAGCACAATATCTTTAAAATAATCCTAAAAATACAGTAAAATAATATCAATTTGTGCTGAAAAAAAATAAAAAAAATTTTTGTTTGTCTTAAAAGTGTCTTATTACCAAACTTGTAGCATCTATTCATTGTTGTCGGCAAATAAATATACCCTTGTTATATTGAGTTAACCATTTAGACGGGCGCAGATGGTTCAATAATTTGCAATTCAGACTGATAGTAGGGGCTCAATCCCGGATAGAAGAGGAATTGATGAATATCTTTAATTTTAATCTCACCTTATTTTGTCCCGGGTTTGATGCCCTGCTAGTTCTGGGGGATTTTTCTCGAAAGGAAAATAATTGTCATGGTTTGGTTAAGATCTTGTTTAGCTCCACCCCATCATATTCACTATTAATATCCCCTCAACTCTTCTGGACACAGAAAGGAGCCTCCACGGAAAGGATGTACAATTAGTACCTTCTGGCGTTCCCTGGGCAACAGTACATTAGTACTTGCTAATATTTCCGCAAACTGAGCTACAAATATTTGTAGCCCAGACACGTTATTATCCTGTTTTGTATCATAAGAAAGTTGGATAGAGACATATAAAAGAGAACACCACAATTCGGCTTTTACGATGAAAAGAACACCACATTTCACACTTTACAATGCTGCCAATGGACAAAGAGGTAATGAATGTGTTGCCTCTTGAAGAAAATCTATCGTTCTATGCTGGCGGCCGGGGTTCGATCCTCGGTCCCGGCACAGATTTATCTGATTTCCAAACCCTTCCTACACCTCTGACAAGACATCTTGTGAATGTGTGGAATGCCAGGTCGCCACCGTGGTTCGGATTCCACGTTAAACTGTAGGTCCTTCATTTCATCTCACAATCACCCTACCATTACACATTAGCGTAAGTGCGTATAACCCGAACGGGTAGTAAGACGCGGTGCTAATAATAATAAAATCTATCGTTACCACCCATTCCCCCGACCTAGTCTTCATTCTATCAGAACTCATCAGAAGGGAGTATGAAACACACAACGCAACTTCCTAAAAGAGGAAAGAAAAAACACATAAGGGAGAAAGTGGAAATTTGTAAAGAATGATAGGACGCATATATAGGAACATGTAATAGGAATAACTTAAAGGACAAACACATTGTACAAGCCATATTGTGTGCTTGCTTCCCTTTTATATGTTTTTATCCACCTTTCCAGTACCTTCTTCTAAATATAATACATTTACCTCATAAAGCGAAAAGAGGTTTTCCTCATATAGATATACTATCTTGTTTTGTTAAAAATGATGATGATTTCACTAAAAACTACCAACCAATGCTAGTAAAATGTACTAATGATTTCACTAAAAACCACCAACCAATGCTAGTAAAATGTACTAATGATTTCACTAAAAACCACCAACCAATGCTAGTAAAATGTACTAATGATTTCACTAATAACCACCAACCAATGCTAGTAAAATGTACTAATGATTTCACTAAAAACTACCAACCAATGCTAGTAAAATGTACTAATGATTTCACTAAAAACCACCAACCAATGCTAGTAAAATGTACTGATGAATATAAAATTAAAGATTATTTGCATTAATATTTATACTTTAATATAACACAAAGGCGGTGCGTCGACCGTACGTGTTCATCTTCCGTGAGGAGAAGGATCCGGTGGAACGAGCGCTTATTAACCTAGCGACAGCGCAGGTGGAGTATTCAGAGGATCAACAGGCCATGGTGAAGGTGCCCAACACTTTCAGGTAAGGCTTTGAAATTGGATTGTTTTCATTTATAATTAAAGGCACATATTATCTCTAGTGCTGCAATAGAATATTTTCTAAAGGTTAAGGGGATATTTAAATTTTGATTTTTGAATCTTTCTGTTATGATGTTGTATGGATCAAGTTAAACTGTAATTTGTTTTTAATTGTATACCCACTGTTATTTAATCCCCCCTCCTCCACCCCCCCCCCCCAGTCCCCCACATATAGATTCATTAAAATCTTCACAGAAACCCGAAATGTACACTAAGAATGCCTAACTTTGTGGTAATTTGGAATAGAGCACTAGGTTAAACCATAACTTTGAGGTAAAAAAATAACAATAATTTGACACGAATATTCTACTTACCTTCTTCAGTGGTTGAATGGTCTAAAGTGTTACTATCATAATAGACTGAACTGGCAATAGCAGGGATAAATGGGGGCAAATTCCTGGTCAGATCACCTGATGGTGCTTTTACCGAAAAGTTTTACACCCTCCCTCCACACAGATGAATGTATACATCCTCTAAATTCAACCTTACTCATCATCCCTAACACATTAGTTTAGTTAGTACATATGGCTATAACCAGAACAGCTGATAGAACATGGGTTTTAATAAAATGTTATCCTTTCAATGTTTATTGAATTCGAATGTTTGGCATCATTTTTTATGTTGTTTAGATCAAAATATGTAAATCTTGTGATTTTGACTTGAATTTTAGAAAATACTTATTTTTATAACTTTTTATTTTGTTAAATGATAGGCTGTCATTGCTGTTGTACCAACTTTAGACCAAAAATGCTTTCATTGCGAACAGATGATTTTATCGAAAACCTTTTTTTAGTCTATATTTGTATTTATATTTATTTGCTTAGTGACTTTTATCAATGGTTTTGAAACATCTTGTTTTTTACAGTGTTGTAACAAAACACAGGGGTTTCCTGATGCAGACCTTGGGTGACAAGGAGGTCCATGATTGGTTATACGCCATCAACCCTCTCTTGGCCGGACAGATCAGGTAAAACTTATTAAGTTGTCATTGTTAAAAGTCTGACTAGAAATATGATCCTTTTACTTTCTAATGCAGACAAAATATACAGAATGGTATATGATCATTAAAAAAATACCCATCCTGATAATTAAATGGGAAAATGTATTTGATGTGCCCATGGCTCCAATAAAGTTGTTTTCAATACTATCGCCTAAATAGTTATATCCATTAACTTTATATTTGGGTTATTTGAATCCAATCATATAGAGTTGGGTCTAATTAATTATTTTATGAATCCAAATCTCAAATCCGAATCTTGGAAAAAATATTGAAATCCTTGAATTTCAAATATCCTTAAGGATTTGAGGATTATATTTCAAATCTAAATCTTAATTTTACCTCTAAAAGTTCTAAATCTTAGAATACATGGTAAGTATGTATAATGAGATTAATTTTTACACATTGGTATGATAATTTCTCCCTCTTGAATTCCGATACTGTTTACAATTAATTATTTCTACACGTAAAACCATAAAGGTTAGGAACGAGGAAGGTTGCTTAAAGTAGTGTTTCCTAAAGTTTTGTTGATGGAGGATCAACAAGGTGGGGAGTTTGAAAGTTATATGAGGAAAACATTATTTTTAGGAAATTCCATTTTGATTCTCTCTCGTATATAAATATATATATATATATAAAGCCAAATTAATTTATTTAATGAAATGTTTAAAAAAATCACATAGATTACATTAGAAACTTAATAAGTTTTTTGGTTGTTTTTAATATTCTAAACCTTATAATTTATTATTATTTCCAAAAATAGTTAAATGCCATTTATGACTCTTTGTCATAATACTCTTGTATGAAGTCATGTACATTTTTAGCTAGAAAATCTATGTGGAAATAATATCAACTAGTGGAAGGTTTTTTAAAACGTGAAGAAAATTTAACAAGTATAAAGCATAAATAAATATTTGAGTGCTATTAACAAGAGAAGAAAGCCCACCTGGAAATATAACTGTGAAATTCATTAGCTTAGATTGTTTGAGATGTTTATAGTTGAAGGCAGAAAAACTGGATGGAAAACATAAAAGGAACCAACACAATATGGCTTTTACATTGAAAAGAACACAGCTCACACTTTACATTGCTGCCACTGGACAAAGAGGTAATGGATACCTGTTGATCCCCTGATCTAGGTTTCATTCTATAGGAACTCATTAGGAGGGAGTGTGAAACATGCAACACAATGCCTTAAAAGAGGAAACCAAAAAAGGGAGAGAAAGGAAATTGGTAAAATAATAATAATAATAATAAGAGACTTGATAGGAACATGTTAAAGGAATAACTCAAAGGACAAACACAGGAGATGGACATTGGATTCAAATACATATTTTTCTCTTCAAGGAAAACCTGCTTTCCCTTTTTGAAGTATTTTGTACATGCATATATAAATATATAAATCAAACACTTTTTAGACTTAAAATGAATTACAAAAATATGCAGGAAAAAATGAAAATATAAGTTTTCGATAGTTTGAGACGGGTCTTATTGAAACTCTACTGTAGCTTTGGGTTTCAACTTCTAAAAGATGTGTTGGAAATTGGTTTATTTGGTTTAGTTAATAAAAACTAAAGGTAAAACTTTAAGTTCATCTTCATCATCAATTGTTTCCAGCCTGTGGCTTGTTCAGTTTAGTAAAATACCTCCATCTTCCTCCTATCTTTCCATTACTCTTTCTCCTTAAACATCACATCAAGAAATTAATATGTAACCTATGTCCCACCCAAAAAAATATTGTTAATATGATTTCTATAATTTTCAATGCATCATTAACGTGACTACAGTAGCCTCATGGCTTCTTTGGTGCTGACTGACAGCTCACAGCTGACTTCTGACAGTCAACATTTAGGTATATTCCTAAATTTTGACTGTCAGAAGTGACAACAGCTAAACACATGTTTTTGTAGATCATATGGTTCGGCGTAGGGATACATAATTTGGTCTGGTAATTTTTCAAAGCCGTCAGCTGTCAGCTGTGAGCTGTCAGTCAGCACCAAAGAAGCTATGGGACTACTGTAATTTAAACAAAACACAGAAGCAATATAGCCCCAAAACCTAGAGAATTAATGAGTTGACTTTGGGTACTCTTTAAAGAAATGATTGAAAGTTGTGTTTGCCTCACCTATCAAATAACCCTTGACCTCTGATGATATTATAGGTCCAAGCTAGCCCGGCGTAGGCCTGTGCTGCCTCCAAGTGCAACTGCAGCTCTCCCTCAGCCTGTGGTGACCAAATGAGGTCACTAGTGTCTTAGTGCGGCTAGGGGACATGGATGCTTGAACAGAGCAAGCTGTGACATCTGCAGGCTCGTTAACATTACACACCATCACACATTATTATTGCCAACATCTTGATCCAGACCATCGGCAAGGTTGGAAACCCGGATACTTTATGTGGATAGAATTATAACTGACATTTTGCAAGAGTGAGAGATTTCACTTTTTTTTTTTTTTTTTTAATCTTTGTGATAAAGTTTGACTGACACATGTATAAAAAAGGATTTGCCTAGTTCTTTATAAAACTAGTTTAAAACCTACATACAAAAAGATAAGTTGCATGCAGTTATTTATTCCAATTGAACCCAACAAAATATTGTTTAAAATAATTTATTTGAAATATAAAAAATGAAGGACTTGTTAATTCAAAATGTAATGCAGAAAATATACAAACAAAAATATAATTTGGGATTGTTTAAATTGTTTACGATGGGTTTGAAAATGGGTTTTGTGCAAATATGTTTTGTAAAACCTACATGTTTGTCATAAGATCAGTATAACATTTATTTAATAAATGTGTTTACACAAGTCCTTCAATAAACTTACCATGGATAGTATTTTAATGTGTTATTACTTATTTATTTTTATGTGCAATCTCTATTTAAAATAATTTTTGCTATTAGATATTGAACATAGTGATTATTTTGTTGAATTTTGTATTCAATTTTGATTGTCAATACTTGATATTTTCCCTGATATAGATAAAATACATATTTTATACTATCAAATTTTATTTAAAGAAGACAAAAAAAAAGTTAAATGACGTATTTACATGGTTAAACATTGGTATTTCCCACCCAAAAGTAGTTAATGTGTAGATAATTCAAGGTCATCTGTTACATCTTGATAATGAATGTTATGAGAGGTAACACCACATTACTTTTATTAAGTAACTTTCAAAGTTTCTTCTACATGAACGGATATTTTAAATAAAGATAATTACATTCCTCGATTGAGCATTTAATTGAATATTTTGTGATGCATCCCAAAATGATTGTTTGTTATCGAGACTGCAATTTTCCCAGCATATGTGAAACAGACAATTGAAGGAAGGTTCCTCTCTTCCCTGTTGTTGGCTTGTGTTCCTCTCTCCCTCTTTCTTAAATGCCTCACGCCCACGCGGCAACGCTCAGAGAAAGCGGTTGTGAATCACTGGTAGCAGCTAGCATGTACAGTTTATAATAAATATATAAGAAGTTTTTGGCAGCGTGGTGTGAGGCCTTTTTTTTAAAATACAAAACATAACTAGCATCATGTGTTTGTTAATGTGTAAAAATATCTCGATATTATTCTTCGTTGTGCTTAAAAAAACGCTCACTTTAATATAGATAAATACATATAAATAATGGAAAAGAAGGGGAAGAGTTAAAAACAATCTCACTTTTTCTTCTATGTCAGAAATATAAACAAATGAACACAGCATATAATATATAATGGATATCAGACAGAAACAAACCTTCTAGGTCGTTGCCTTGTCGTATTGTACATAAGATAATAGTATAGTTATACCTGTACATCCCCTGTCCTACGGCGAGAAATAAGTTTCCCAGCACTGCCACCTTCATACTGGTCAGGGTTGCCATCTTAATTTGTATACTGGTTTTCCTCTTTGATATTTATCAAGGCTGTAATTATTCACATATAAACTAGGAATATACTTTGGGACAGCTTATTTTTTATGGAAAAATTATTTAAAAAACTAAAGTATTTTACAAAAGTCATGACATTGCATTGAAAGTTTTATTGATATTAATTTGTTCTCATCTAGTAGCTTATTTTTAAATATAACTAGAGTTGTGTAATATAAAGCCCAGATGTTTCTGTGAAAAAATGGTGAGGATGAGACAGTTAACTTAATTTGTAATAGATGACAGCTCAAAAATGTCATTGGCGATTGTAAAAAATCAAGACATGTGATATGGTTTGCTATTGTTGAGTGAAAACTTTATCATCACGATAAATAAATTATTTGCTAATACATTTTTTTCTTAGAACAAACATGAATGATTTACATTTATAGTTATATAATAGTGTTTCACATCATTGAATATATAATTTAATTATAAACCTTCTAAGATGGTTCCAAATACAATGAACACATTATTTTAATGCACAGTCATTCACATTCAGTTACCCAGTTTTTCTGTCAATAGCAATGGGCTTGTGACACACATTGTTGATTCTTTTTATACAAGTACTTAATACAAGATACAACTAAGTACTTATATAGTGAACTTAAATTTATTTCCTCTGCTTTTGCACCACAATGTCTAGATTTTACCCAACTGGGAATAAAATCTATCGCGCTGTTGGGAATAAATAAAATTTAACATCTACATTAGGAAAGTACAAGACTTCAATAGAATTGCAGATAATGAAGCACAAATGAAAATTAAAAACAAAACAAAAACATTAACACATATTTTCACAAACACCTTAATATTACGATTGTGTGCATCTTCCTTCGGGAGGTAGTTATTAGAAGATGTCAATTAGCACTGAAACATTAAAGTGTTTGTGAAAAATGAAAAAACCTTCCTCCCATACTTATATGATAAAGTGAACTAAATTGGTCTACAATTATGACAAAGATGTTTCCTTTCTTGCTCCAACATTCATCTGGAAAGAGGATGAGAAAACATGAAAGTTAGGAGATCGAACCATCGAAAAATATCGAAAAATTTATTTGAAGTATCTATAACTAACTATTGGCTGTTTGAAAGTTTTCCATGAATTTAAATTTAAAATTGTTGACCTCTTTACCATTTTATTAACATGGAACGGAAGAGCTTGTTTAACCACTACTCACTCATCTATGCCCCAAACATTCCAACTTATTCCTTATGGTGGTGTGCAGTGCGCGGGAAATTCAGTTTTGTGCTCTTTTTTTTCTTTGTTACATCTTATCCTTTATTTCGTTACATGTTTTATGTCTCAGTACGGGATGGTTATGGACATGTATAAGCCTGTACACACAGTTTTAGCGAAATTTAGACCTTTGACACCAGTAGATATTAGAAAATGGACGTATTTAAGTCTACACCACTGTAGTCAGAAATTAGAGTGGACCTTGGAGCATTGATAATGTATATAAATTAAGTGACATAGCATTATTTAAAGTAAAAAAACTTTTTCTGGATACCCTTGAGTAAATATGATTTAATCAAATTTTGTGATTCTTAAGACAACTCACATACTATATTGATGGTATTCAACCTGGGATATGTGAAGACATCTTAGGGGCTACGTGCAATTTAAAATAATATACAAGTACACTAGAGTCTCGGGAACTCGACACGTGCACGTGCACACAGTTGTTGGCGCCAGTCATCACATTCCAAGGTCATTCAACTATTAACCTTTGTTTGTTTGTTTGTGTAACTCCAGTGGAACAGAGCTGTGTTTGTTATTTTATTTTTCCAATTCAGTAACGTGTTATGTATAAACTCCATTATATTAACAAGTAATATATTGTACTGCATGTATATTTACTGTTACTGTGCCGTACAACTGTATAATATTTGATACTGTACTGTGATTCACCCTTGTTTAGTAAACATGACATAGTAAACATGCATATTATGCAAGTTCATTCGTAAAACTTGACATTTCAATTACTCGACACCATCTCAGTCCACATTATGTCGAGTTTCCGAGACTCGGCTGTATATATTATTTCTTGATAAACAGTGAATACTCAAGGCAATATTTAGGGTTAGCCACAGGAGACTGCGGAGTAAAGACGTGCAATCTGAAAGCATCATTTATTTATTTTCTATGTAGATCATAGAATATGTATAACTTTCAATTTTCACCAACAAATTTTGGGACTAAAAAGTTGAAACGAGATCATACCTGAGGGTATGTGAATTAAAAAGGTTGAATACCATTATTGTAGACCACACAATCTAAATTCCTTCTTTATTTCATCACATACATTACACTTGTTTATGCATGTACTGATCCAATTTCTAATAAAAACAATTTTATGTTTAGCTATTATTTAATAAAGGTTTTTTTGTGTGAAAGTTTTACTTGTACAAATTTTTATTTTTTCAGACTTTAAAAAGCAAAATACCTGCGAATTCTTTATCCTCCACTTAATGAGCCTTTATAAACAAATTTTTTCTACAATACTGCTAGTATTTACAAGTAGCTTTGATAAACTGGCCGACAAAAGCCATTGGAAAGTAGATATAAAACTTTTGCGACTGTCAAAAAGGCACACAAAGTTGTGGATGAATTTACTATACATCCCTGGGGCATAATGCATGTTTAGTCATAAAGGTTATGGAAAAATAAAAAAAAGCAGACATAAACCTACCACAGTAGTAAGAAGTGTTGGACATGGCTTGAAGTTTAACTTTAAAACAAAATTAATAATTTGTCAAATACCTAAAAACATGTTTAGTTTATAGTTTGGTACTTAGAGTAATAATTGTGTTCAGACGCACCAGAAACATATGAAAGAATGGGAGGAAGGTCAAGTCAAAGGTTAGGGACAAACTTAATAATAAGAGACATAAAATGAATGGTGTGAACATGTATTTTATTTGACAAACTCGGTTGTCCCTTCTTAAGTTTCATTGTGTGTCATAAAAAGAGTTAATGTTTCTTTTTAATGTGCAGAGTATGGATGCATCCATGACTTCCCTCCCATAAGCCACCGCTGTTCTCTGTTACTTAAGAGTAGTGTAGTTGGTTAACTAATGAGCATTATGAATGATGACACTTTCTTCTTAACAGCAGAAGAGTAAATTTAAATCCAATAAGTAAAAAAAAAAAAAGTCAAATATTAGTATGATGTTTTTGAACTGTGTGTGTTCAATTTTAATTTTTGACCCACTGCCCACTGAAAGATCCCTTTGAAAAATTATTTTCTGTGAAAAAGCTCATGTGTCAATGAAGATTTTTTTTTATGGGTTCATAGTGTATTAAAAACATTTTCCTTTATTCTTTGTCAATTTATCTTTATATCCTTATAAAATGTTTTCTTCTTTATCTAAAAATCTTAGCCGCATAAAGGCTGGGAAGGGGTGCTGGTGTCTATAGCCCTCCCTCACCCCCACTTTCTCTGTTCTGGTGCACCTGCTGTTTCTTAATTTAAATTATTTCACTGTCCCTTTTTAATGATTTTTTTTTTAGTGATAAGCGCTATTAATTAATGTTATGTTTAAGATTTCTCTCTGAAAAATAAAAGATATATCGAATCATCTAGAGTTTTATATGTAAAAAAAAAAAAGTTATTATAATCATAATTATGATTATTTAAGACTGAAAAATGAATTTCAATTAAAATTTTGTTTTCTATAAACTCTTATTTTATGTTAGTAAAATGTAAAATAAATCTGTCGAAACTAACTTTTATTTGTTGTCATAAAACGGTAAAAATGGTGGTTGAAGATTGAAGTTTGCTGGATTTTTGGTGCTATGTTTTTGTTATTTCACCACCTTATTACAAAGTTATTGATTACTTACTCTAAGATAAACTAATTTTGTTGTGATGTATAGTGGAGGATTACATTGTTAGTCAAATGCAGTTATGAAATGTTGGGTGTTAATGCGGCTTTATATTGAATTAATTTTAATGGTTAGTCGGTTTCTTATTTATCATAATGAAAATATAATTTGACTTAAAACAATAAAAGAAAAAGAAATTTGTTATTTTAATTGTTGAATATTTTGATGGTTTCTTAGTGCAAATATTAGGGATTAAATAACTTACAAATTATTTAAAAAAAAGTGTGGATTATTTTCTATTAAATTAAGTTGTGAAATTTTATTATTGCTGTTGATAATTTTGCCTATGAGTATCCGTTAATACAAAAATGATCTGTTAAAATGTGGATGAAACTCAAATCTTAATAAATATACATTTCTTTAAATTGTTCGAGATGTATAATTAATATTTACAAGTGATTTAATTGACATTAAGGTACCAGAAAATAAACTAACAAGCTCAAATTTAATTACAAAAGCACATCTAGGAAAAGAGGAAAAATGTGGGAAGAAACCAATGCACAACAATGATATCTTCTTTCTTATATAGTAGAAATAGTCACACATTTTAAAATAAATTGAGTAATATATTGTTGCCTTTATAAAAAAAGGGGGGGGGGGCGGATAGCCTTTACACAAACAAGATATTACCTTTATGCATTCCTCTCTTCCCACATTTATCCTTTCTCCCTAGACGGGCTTTCTTAATTCACTTTGCACTTATATTTTCCTTTATTTTATCATTTAGCCACTGGGTGACCTCATTGTTAAATAGTATGGGTGTAGAGACATTTTTGTTTTCACTGCATCTTAGTATCTTTTTGGGCTATACACATACATTGAGCTAACGGAATGAGAATGAGGAATGTAGAATTTTATATACCCTCAGTTGCATAGATGAAAATGGAAAAACCACACTCAATACACCTGTTCAGGATTTGAAGCCCAATCTCCCCATCACCGGCAATCCAGTCAAACAAAGGTCTAGCTAGCTCGTTTGACCACGCAGGTATAAAGGCACACTAAAAAAATCTTTAATACTGATTTCAAAGAAACTTTACATATTTAAGGTTGTTTTTTTTAAATGTGAGTTGAAACTTTTTTTAATATTCACACAACCTTATACACGTTAAATGAACTACATAATATACATTCACACAAAAGTTGTTTAAATTTCTTGCCAACTATTATACTAAAAAAAAGCGTAATTTAAAATGTATTTAACATAAATGTTGATTGATTACAATATATAACTGTAATTATAAGAAATATTATTTGTCCCTAATATTATTTGAAATATTAAGTTCCATTGAAAATAATGGTGCCAAATCACTGGATTCTATATTCTTTTAAAAGGTATAAAAGTGGAATATAAAGTTAGGGCTAAAAGTTCACCTACTAAACATAATATCAAAGTTTGTCAATGTCCCTTTTTTTTTATCTGCAAATGAAGAAATTGCTTGTCCTGTGGAACCGTTTCGTTCTTCTATCCTTCTTTCATTGTTTATTGAATTTTGTTTTGGTTCATTGGCATGAAGCATAATAAAGTCTGCTTTAAAAAATGTATTCTGAATGAATAGCCTTTAATAATTCCATATTTTATGGGTTTAGGATCAAATAATTAAAATAACTATTTATTCTTATCAAAGATAAGAATTAAAACTAGTTATTTTTATCAATATTAATTATTGACACTGGGATTGTGTTGTGCATTAATAATAGTCTCTCTGGTATATTGATTACTCACTAATCATGGCAATCTAGTCAATATAATTTATATGGTTAGTTCGAAATGATACACATTTTTTCCTATTTTATTAATTTATTAACTTAAGAGAATGTGATATTTTATTTTATTGAGAATTCTTTTAAATCTACATCTCAACCCATAACTAGTCATCAATTTAAATTAGATAAAACAAAATTGCAATATTTTAGATTACTTTTTAATTTTCAAGAAGATATTTTTATATGTTTTGTTGAATGAAAGGGAATAGGACAGAACTGTGCAACATAAATTTTATTTGTTTTTGGTGCTATCATTTTGCTGGACTGTTTCGCTGCGGATTTTTTCCGTTTTTCCCTACAAATGCTGGTCATTGCTGTATTTTGTTTACACCCATTATATAGTTAGTCTGTAAATTAAGAGTGTATATTGTGTTTTGTAAATTTGTCATGTTTATTTTATTTATATAATAGTACAGCTCTGGACAGTTATGTAAGTGAAAGAAATAAAAAGCTTTAGAAACCCTTTATTAGATCTATGTATTTTATACCTTGGTATGACTCCAATTTACCTTTAGTTAAGTGTGAACATCCGAGTGCTTGTTTGTTCATTTCACACCTGTTAAAAACAGATGACTTAAATTTTAAATAAAGAGATTAAAGATATAATACAATTTTTTTAAACAAATATCAAGGTGAACCAATAACCCAAGTAAGCCACACACTGAGGGTGAGCGCCAATGTTATTTAAAAGATTCGCCTGTCATAGTAAAATAAGTAAAAAAATAATTCCATCCACACTGTCACGTAAAAAAAACCCAACGAAAATCACGATTAAAATCAAAAGAAAGGTGAATAAGGGTATACCTACGCCACTCCACCAAAATGTGGCACACACTAGGGGAGTATTGCAAAGCTCACACACTGGAGGTGGATCCCCATTCATTAAACTTCAATGTGTCACAGAGGGATGTCCGATGTGGAGTCTTGTCACGACGACCTTGATAGAACATAGCTCAAACCCTGTTCAGTGGCTGCATGATTAAAGGTGCTACACTTGAAGTACTGCTGATGTTGATATCAAGGTTTAAATCTCAGGTGTACCGAGGGTGGTTATCCCTAAAATGGTCTTCCACTCTTCCTTCTCACAAATGAAGATACACTTTTCTAAATATAACTTTCCTAATCCCTCAAACCATGAGCGTAATTATTACTTAAGCTTATAACCCGAACAGGTAGTAGGACACAATGCTTAAAAAATGTGGTTGAAACCCTCTTTCCTTACCAAGTGCATAACCTACTTCAGGAGGGAGATGATCTGCCTGGTCTGCCAGTTCGACTGGAGAGGCCAGCAGAAGACAATTTCTGCTTACAATGTCTTTAACAAGTTGAGGGCATTACAACATGAAGTTTTACACCCTAAATATGAAAAGTGACAACCTGATGTTCCAAAGGCAAAGGATTTTTTTTTTTCTGTAGTGACATATTCTCACACATGAGAGGGGAAGAAATGAGATTTATAATTGTTATTGCCAAAACACATCCAATGGATCTTTAGTAAAAGGGATATGCTAAAAGGTCTTTTTTTTTCCCTGACCAAAACTCTACTACAATAAATGATATATATATAATGTGACGTAAAATGTGGACAAACTATTATGGTGAGAGACGACTTAGAGAAACGTGGAGTAAAATATGGAATGTTTGTCACTTAAAACTAACATGTGGATATCACGTGCAGAAAATAGTTTAATCTCCCTCCCAAAAGACTATCCAGAGGATTCAGACTGCCCTGGATAGATGGAATATTTGGTGTTTGGGGGGGAAGGGAGTTTGTCACACAAAATAAAACATATTCACTTCAAACAAATTCAAGTTTTCAAAAATTAGTTATCAGAAAACCATTCCTTAATGCAGTGTTCCGCAAACTTTTTTAGTTCACAGTACACTTGACATCAAACCTGAAAAATTTGTAGCACACTGTTTTGTTTTGGGTACATACCACTTCCCAAAGACAACAGCCTCGACACCCATATCATTGTTCATTCCCTGACTCCTGCAAGGAGCGGTTGAGACTACTGCATTTTTGTGTCCATTAACTTCTTGTTGAATTTGAGCGCTGCCTCATGTTTTTAACTGATACAAATTGAATATTAAAAAAAATTAAGATTATTCTATTTGTCAAGTTATAGTTATATAAGAACAAATTATTTAAATGTGAGTAAAATAAATGAAATTTTGTAAATGTTTTATCAACTATTGCCCACATTTTGGCAGACACCATTAGTACTTCAAGACAACTTAACTTCTGCACCCACGTGACACCATCTGTCTCCTCGCACTCGTTTTGCAGCCATTATTTAACAATTGTTGAGAATTTTCACCACTCATTAATTTGTAGTGGTATCAGCAGGGCTTATACACATACGCGCATTAGTAAAAACAGTACCAACCTTGCGTTTTCTGCATGAAAATATATTTATCCTACAGATAGCTATATGGCAGATAAATTCTGTTCATAATACACCTAAAATATTAAAATGGTTGAGAACCTTTATCTGGTCGCTAACTTTAACCTCCCGATAGCAATATTTGGTAGTCATAAGACCGGCGATGTAAGGGGTTGCTTGAAAGAACAAAGTCTTCCCATGTTTGAACAAATTGCTATTAGCCAAAACATCTTCAGTTCATGGTCAACACATTTAAATTTCAAAGATCTTCTCCATAAATTCCTCTTGCACTTTGAGTGGTAATTAGCGATTTGAAGCCTTGGAGGAAAATGGATTTCGCACACATCTCAACAGTTGTAAATTAAATTTACAAAGCATTGATTTCTTTTACTTCCGTTCACATTTAGAAACGTTTTGTTTGAATCATAATTTGGGTAAAGTATTACTCTTAACCTTGCGCATAAGATTTTGATTTTGTCAAATGTATTAAAAATATTAGTGAGAAAAGCGTATGATGCATGGCTGCTGCTCATACCAACTTCGTGTTCATATTGTATGACACAATATTTCCTGATTTCTTTTATCTTTTGGTCAAATGCTTTAATTATGATATCACATTTTTCTTCATTCATGAATTTTGTTAGTTCTATCTTAAAACAAAGAAATATTTTATATATGATCTTCCTTTTTTTTTCTCTCTTAATTCACATGGAAGTAGATCTTTCTCGCTAGCTTGGGGAAAGCCACTCAAAAAGCATTGCTATTTAGCACAGCAATCATCACATCACCCAATATGTCATACTGTGCCCTAATTGGATAGATAAGACAATACAAGATTTGTAAGTAGTAGGAAGAGAAAAGTGACAGGAAACCTGTTTCATAGGTTTCGAAGGTCAAGATAGTTGCCCATGCCTGTGCCTGTGCTTGCACGTGCGTATGTCCCAGCCCCACCGAAAAGATTAGAGCTTTTCTTTATCCCTTGTCTCAAACTCGACACCCTCGGACCACTCTTTGTAGATAGTTGTCTATAATTTATAGTGTGATAGCCATAAGAAGACAAGTTGTTTTCATAGTGGTTTATCGGATAGTAGAGAAAAAAACACGTTTGATTGAAATTGGATTGTAGTGAAAAAGAACAGATTTTTTCATTTAGCAAATTACATTTTTTTTATCCTAAGTGAAAAAACAAGTAACAAAACGAAAGTATTAAAGCTATACATTTAGTTCGCGAATATCCACAGCACTCTTCACGCACCCCATGTTGGGATCCTCTATTCTAGTCGGTTATCTTGTGAAATTTGTTTGGGGTCTAGATTGCCCGACAACAACTTCAACACTTTCAAACACACATAGCTAGACGAAAAACAAACACAGATTAAAATGCTATGGCTGTATTGTTTCAAAGTGAGCTGGTCAGTACTTAGTAGCCAGCCTCAGTCTTTTAGTGTTTGATTTATGTTCTTGTTTAAGTCAAATTTCCTGATAATGTGAATTAGCAGTCCACTCTTTTTTGTGTTGTGTATTGTTTTGTTGAAAATGGCTCAGAAGAGGAAATATGATAGCGATTATATCAAGATCGGGTTCACCGCAATTGAAGTAAATAAGAAGGTGAGACCCCAGTGTGTGATTTGTACTATGGTACTCAGGAATGAAGCGTTAAAACCTGCAAAGCTGGAACGCCATTTAAAGACGGTTCATCCTAATTTGAACAATCGGCCTACTGAATACTTTGCATGAAAATTAGAAAACTTGAAGCAAATGAAACTAGGGAAAACTGGTACAAGATTTGAATCATCTGAAAAAGCCCTTGCAGCTTTTTTTGAGATTTCTCAGTTAATCGCTAGGGCGAAAAAAAAACCTTACAATTGAGGAAACACTAGTAAAGCCATGTTTGGTTAAAGCAGTCAAACAAGTTATAGGTGAGGAAGCTACTAATAAAATTCAAGAAATTCTGTTTTCGAACAACACTGTCAAGGCACGAATCATTACAATGTCAAATGATATTGAAGAGCAGCTGGTTTGCGGAATTAAAAACTCTCCCTTTTTCAGTCTGCAATGTTACGGAAGTACTGACATTGCTCATTGCTGTCAGTTGCGTATTTTTTTTCATTTATTAGACAACGGTAACACAACTAAGGAAAAAATTATTACTATTCCGAGAGTTGGAGACGACATCGAAAGGAAAAGATATCATGAAAATAATCTGTGATTATTTGAGAAGCATGATATTAAATGAAAGAGCCTTGCTGGATTTTGTACAGATGGAGCTCCCGCTATGGTATGATCTCGTTCGGGCCTAGCAACGTTAATGAAAGAGAAAAACTCCTCCATGTTGACGATGCACTGCATCATTCATCGCCAAGCATTAGCATCCAAAAGTTGCCGAAAGATATGGCCAATACAATAAAACAATAAAGAAGGTGAATGATATCAAAAGTAGTGCATTAAAAACTCTTATTAAAAAAAAAAGTATGCACAGTCTTTAACACCCGAGCACGAGACCCTACTTTTTCATACCGAGGTTCGTTCGGCTCTCCAAAGGAAACATGTTGGGACGCTTGTATGAGTTAAGAGAAGAGATGAAAGTGTTCCTTATTGAGACGAAAATGCAACATTTGTTGGAACAGTGTAGTGAACCAACATTTGAGATAAAACTGGCCTATCTCAGAGATATTTGATCCTATTTTAATCACCTAAATTTGCAGCTAGTGTTCTGGGAACGAAAAGTTGGAAGGTGTCGCCAACATTTTTGTGTTTGAAGACAAACTTCACGCATTTCTGTGCAAAATTTATGTGTGGATCGACAAACTTCAAGAGAAAAACTACTCAGCATTTGTGACGTTGGAAGCCTTTCCTCACGATAAGAACTAGGCTACCATCACAGATGAGGTCCAACATAACGTGTTGTGTCACAAATACTCAAGGATGAATTCACATGTTATTTTCCAGAATATGGCAAAAATGAAAGTGAATTCATTAATAACACAAACAAAGATAGGATATAGAAACATGTAGTTATAAATTCTATCTTTGTTTCTTTGTGTGTTTCCAATGTGTCTCTTCTAACGATAAAGGAACATCTCCGAAAATTCAACAATGTGTGAAGTGTAATATAGTGCAATAGTTTGAGAAAAGAAGAAAGGAAGAGAAAGTGTGTTTTTCTACCTAGACTTAACCCAACCATTCTTTCAGGTTGACCTCCTTCACTATCAAATACGTTACATTATTGTACAGGGTTTCTACACTGTCTTATTATACATTTCCAAGACATTGGGCACTAATTCATTCTACTAAAAGATGCTATTAATATACGAAACAGGATACATGTGTTTGTGCCACAAGTAAATCTTACTTTGTTGCAATGTAGGTCTCATAATGCTTTAGATAGACTACACATTAGTGTTTTTTGGATACAGTTTATTTCTTTTATAGTGTTAAAAGTGTTTATTGTAATTAAAATATTATGTGGTTCATAGGAGACATCCTGGCAGAACAACAAGTTAAAGGAAGCAGTGGAGGATAGGAATAAAGCATTGAGGAGTTTAAAGAATAGGAATGTGGAAATAGAAGAAGAATATAGATAAGAAAAGACCAAAGTGAATGGTATGGTAAGCCAGGAAGTAAGAAGGTGTTATATAACCAGGTATGAAACAAGAGGAGAAATAAAAGACAAGTTAAAATGATGGATGAAGAAGGAAGAATGTTGAAGACAGGACAAAATATATTAAGATGATGTTCAATCTGAAAGAGGAAAAGGGATGAGAGGGAAACAGAGGAGCAGAAGGAAACAGAAGAGGAAAGAGGTCCCACATGGAAAGCACAGGGTGTGGACAAACTAAGGAAATGATAAGAGCACCAGTTGAAGCAGGTATACAATGGTTATATAGGGGGCTGAGAGGGGTTTGTAAGGAGGCAAGATACCGAAATACTGGAAAAAGGGAGTTATTATATCTATTTTCAAGAAAGGAAAGAAGAGGTGTACTAAGTATAGGGGGATAATGCTGATGTACCACTGTACAAAAATATATGAGAATATACCGGAAAAGAAAAAAAGAAAATGAAAGGAAGGTGGAGAGAGGAACAGCATGGATTTAGAGAACAGAGATAGATCTACAATAGACTCAATCTTTGCCATACTACAGTTGATGGAAAGAATATGGTATGAATATGGGAAAGACTTGGTAATGGAATTTATGGATGTGGAGATGGCATATGAATAGAAGTAAAGTTTGGAAAGCGATGGAGAAGGTTCAAGTGGAAGAGGAAGTACAGGAACAACTACAAGAATGGAACAAGGAAGTGAAAGAGAATAGAATGAAATGTAGCATGTCGAAGTGTGAAGTGATTGTAATGACAAGGAAGAGGATAAGACCTTGTAAAGCTGAGAAAGGTGCAAAATAGCTTGGAAGCATGATTGAGTTAGAGGGTGAGAGTAGAGATAATCTAATAAGAGGGAGGGCAGTAAGGGGAGTTGTTCTATAAGTGCGTAAGATATATACATATAAATAAATAATTAGCACCGCGTCTTACTACCCGTTTGGGTTATATGCTTAAGTAATATTTACACAAATGTGTTAGGAATTGGGATGGTTGAATATAGAAGAAGAAAACTCGCATTTACGTGGAAGTAGAGTGAAACACCACTCCAGTTCACCCAACCAAGATTCAAACCTCGATCTCCCCGTCCACGGCAGTCTAGCTTAACATGAAACCAGCGCATTAGCTGACTACGCGATTGAGGTGTAAAGTGTTTAAGAGAGCTGTGATGGAGAAGAGAAGTTCCCTTGAAGTGTAAGGAAAGCAATACTGAGATTGGGTTACCTGGCTGTCTAGGGGTAAGGTGTCAGACTTAGGTGCTAGGGGTTCAGGTTTCAATCCTCGGTCCCGACACAGATTTATCTGATTGCCAAACCTTTCCTTCACCTCTGACAAGACTTGTATTAATTACAACTTGTAGTTGGATGCCAGCTCCACGTGTTTGGATCCCATGTTAAACTGTAGTCATCCATTTTCATCTCACAATCACCCTACGTTACATATTAGTGTAGTGTACAACCGAACAGGTAGTAAGACGCGATGATATTATTATTAATAATAAGACTCGGATAGTAAGGGCAGGTAAGAGGAAAGGATGCCAAAGAGAATGATGGAGATGAAGTATGTATTAAAAGACGGCACCAAACTAGAGGAGGAAATATGGTGGAAGGATAGAGGAAGCTGGAGACATTTTACTAAACTGACTAAGCCACAGATTGGAAACAGTTGATTGATGACACAACTAATGAAAGATGGCCCTGGATATGAGAGGAACCAGGATGGCTCAGTGGTAGAGCATTGGCCTGCAAACCCACAGGTTCCGGGTTTGTTTCTAATGTTCTGGTTGTCATTTTTCACTTAATTGATATAGGGAATAGTTTTGCATGGGTTGAATTTAAAATTGTTTATTAGAGATTTAATTTTTGGAGGTTTAGCAAATAAAGGTTGACTGCATGAGAATTAACTTGGAACAAGTATGAGAAACCTTAGTAAACAGAAAAACTATGCACCTGGTCAGACACGCACACTTGCTCGGATCCAATTCTGCTTGCACATGTTTTATTAATAGGAATTCTACAGTATTTAATCAAACTCAGTTTATATTTCACAACTATAAAAAGGTTGGAGTAGCAATATTAAACACACTTATCAAACTATCTTATTTATTTTACAAACTAAATTATACAATTTGGTACGTATCTCTACTTAAATAACATAATATTTACAACCATTCATAGGCCAAAATAAGACCATTTTATAATATATATTTAATGAAAGGTAAGTTTTACTTGAAATAGCATTTATATATTATGAATATTAATTTAGAATTAATTCCAGAGGTAAGTGGCGAACCAGCTTTACATGTGAAACTAAAATAATAAAAAATTTATTATTTTTTAAATGATGTTGATATCTCAATTAAACTTTTTTTTTTTAGGTTTTCATTACATAAGAGTTTTTGGAAAATTAGCAACCCAAAACTATAAAAGTTTAACACTTTTTTTTTTTTAAAGTTAATGAATTTATACAATGACTAAAGCGATGAGGCAAGTTGATATAAGGTTTCCTTCCAAAAAAAATTATGTTTACAAAAGGTCTAGGAATAATGCAAAATACATACATCCTAGATCTAAAATTTCTTTCTTTCTATGACAAATGTATATAATAACAACTTTGTAAAATCAAAAACAAAGTTTAGCTTATTTTTTCATATCTCAATTTTCATAATTTAATTAGGGTTACAAAAATGTGTTTTGGTATCAATATTGACACACCTTTAGTTTTAATATATCAATACAAAGTCTGTGGTGAAACTATACCAGCTAGTAAGTCATTACACAATAATTGTATTAATTTTCTGAATTTTCAGGACTGTGCGAGTCATAATACTGATTATTGCCCTAAAACTCATTATACAAATAAAAATATAATAATATTACTGCTTTGACTTTAGTAACTTTACAATATGTACAAACACTTTTACCAAAAAGTAGATTTTACAGGGAAAATTAAATGTTTACATTTATACAATAACAAATGTTTACACAAGCTACAACCTTTCTACACATAACAATGGA
The DNA here is from genome assembly GCA_039000515.1 of Timema cristinae. Taxonomy (NCBI): domain Eukaryota; kingdom Metazoa; phylum Arthropoda; class Insecta; order Phasmatodea; family Timematidae; genus Timema; species Timema cristinae. Next base: position 29,883,704 of record JBCFYV010002255.1, read on the forward strand.
ATGATAAACAGTCACAAAGTCTCCACATCCATGAAAAAAGTTTTGTACATAAATTAAATCACAAAACAGAAATACTCTAAAAGGATTACATACATACAATTTGATGAAATAGTCTTTAAGTAACTGTGTAAACCACATATGTTGAGACGAAGGGAATGACACAAAAAGTCCAAAACCAACTAAGCCAGCTAAGGAGCCATGACACACTACATACATGCCTGTCATCCCACACTAGTTATCTTTCTTCATACGTGTGCTGGTCATGCGATAGATGATGGAGTCACGGCCTGGGTCCATTTTCGCTATAAAAACTGAAAACACAGATTGTTAAGTTACTTGAATTTTGAATATAAATATAAATAAGCAACTTAATACAGTAAGATTTTACATCCATTATTGTGCCCATGATGTGGCCTGGGTCATTTTTTTACTCAAGCCATATATTTTCCATTACTGGCTTGCTGCCCATGTTGTAGCTTCATATGCCTTATAATTTAACTTAAGACGGTGACAAAGTTGTTTCTATCTTTTTTTTCTATTAAATTTGAATGTAAACTTATAATTTGAAATTTTATAGACCTGTGACAAAGTTGTTTGCAAAATGAAATGCCTGCTCAGATATTCCGTGCCCGAGCGTAATTTTGCGATGCCCGCCCAAGCCCGCCCGATATAAATATTTGCTGCCTAACCACCTCTACTTTCAAAGCAAGTTTTCTATTCTTGTTCCCGCATCAAGATATTTTTTGAGTTTCTCATCCCAATATTATCTCTAACTGAAAAAGTGGTTCTAGCACATCCCAACTCTTTATTAAAACGTAAAAAGATCTTGAATCTATGTCACCAACCAAATAAAGTAGAGGATGTGGCCAACCCCTTGGCAGATAACTAGTTTGCCAGTCTAATGTTTTTATCCCTAATATAAACTTGTTTCGGTGACTGAAGGCCAACCAATTTCTAATTATTATTATTAGCACCGCGTCTTACTACTCATTCGGGTTATACGCACTTACGCTAATGTGTATGGTAGGGTGATTGTGAGATGAAATGAAGGACCTACAGTTTAACGTGGAATCCGAACCACGGTGGAGGCCTGGCATTCCCCACATTCACAAGATATCTTGTCAGAGGTGAAGGAAGGGTTTGGGATATCAGATAAATCTGTGCCGGGACCGAGGATTGAACCCCAGCCGCCAGCATAGAAGTCTGACACCTTACCCCTAGACCACCAGGTCACCCAATTTCTAATCATAGAGGCTTTTTTTTTTAATACTTCTTTGCTAGCTAAACTAACCAGACAAGAGTTATTTATAGCTTTAGCAAGTAAAACAAACACAATATAAATCCTTATAAATAGAATATGGTTTAATGTGTCTGCATATAAACAAAAGCACATTTTATGTACAAAATTAAAGTGCTCTAAGCATGTTTCAATATCCCCTAAAATATTTTTGTAAGAATTGGATAAATTGAAGTGTAAAAACACTAAAAACAGATTTATGAACACTTTCTGTCATGTGTAAATATGGCCTGGTGTTTTTACTTTGATTAGTGTTTAGTTTTCTGAATTTGTTTCATGTTTATTTGAGGAAATCTTGCAACAAGTAGGTACTTTACCTGCAACAGCGATGATGGAGTAGAAGAAGGCAATGTTGAACCAAAGTAAGATGTTGAAGATGACAGGGTAGTTGGGATCATACTCCTTGGACACGTTCATATTGTCCTGCAAAATAAACAATACACAACTATTATTGCTGCTGTGAATGTTTACTTACTTTCCTCTTTATTCATGAAACTAAAATATTTGTGCGCAACAAATTTTACTAAATGTTTGGCTATTTGCATATTTACACTAAAAGGGTAAAAATAAATAAAGGTGAAATTTAGATAAAATGCACCCGGTGAGAGTGGAAGGAAGGTAATAAACCATTTAAGAAAAAAAAACCGAGTAAACCCGGCTAGGACCTAGAGATAGTGCAATTTGTAGGCCAGTGGTTTTGCAGTTTTTATAGCAAAGCCTTTTTTTGGCCAAAATAAATCAAATATCGCTTTAGTACAAACGGTTTGATTTTCATCTCATGGTGATATCAACTGTTGTTGAATATCTGTTATGAGCAAAGCGGTATTAGATGAGAAACTTTTTAAATGAAGAGAAAAAGATGTTATTAAATTCCACGACACTCTTTGATAGATATTCAACAACTATTGATATTGCCATGTAGAGAAAATTAAACTTTACTTTTCTACTGGAGCAATATTCGATTTAATTTGATGAAAAAAGTTTTGATATAAAAACTGCAAAAATACTCACCTTTTGACTTAATAAAATGATAGAATATTAGAAAAATGGTAGAGTATAAATAAAAGTAAAAACACTAAAACATATTTACATACACACTAATATTTTGATGCTATTATAGCATATTCCTCAGGAATAGTAGTAGTAGACTGAACAGGATGTTGCCTTCAGTGATGCCAACTTGACTGGTATGGATGAAAACTTCTTTGGTGGAGATGAAATTCTCTGAATGTTTCTCTATTACTCTAAGGAAGGTAGGTGGTGCTGATGTAGCCTCTGGGTTGAAATTAGCGAATATTTAGGTTGGGTGGTTTTCTAGACTTTGTGATTGACAACATCCTGTTCAGTCTAGTACTAATGCCTGAGGAAGATGCTATAATAGCATTGAAATATTGATATGTGTGTAAATGTGTGTTAGTGTGTTTACTTTTATTTGTGCTCTACCATTTTCCTAATATTATATCATTCTATTTATTACCAATTGTTTTTGCTCAATGCACTTTATTATACATATTACCTTTTGACTTGCATTTCCTTCATCCCTAGCTTAAAAAGACAAAAGAGTAAAAAAATAAACAGGTTCTATTTCCAAGAATATTATGTTGGACTTTGTACAGTACCATGTTTCAAAGCTTTTCACACAATGAAGGAATATTAGTAAATTTGTAAATATGTTTACTTAGAAAATAAGAAAAAAATCTTATTTTTACTATACTATTTTATTTTTTATTGAATAAAAATATTACCTTCAAGAAAACAGATTTTTTTTATTTTTAAGAATAAAAGCACTGGTTTTTTTTTTCATTCGTTAAAAATATTACCAAAAAAATTACATTTTATGTGCATAAAATAATTTAAAACTTAACACGCACCGTGGTTAAACATTTTGAGAGATCAATATTTTTCAAAGACAACTTAAATTAGGATCAAAATCTTTATTACCACTACGAATCAGCATCCACTTCAGCCATGAGACTGCGAGATTTGCGAGTGTGACTCGCATCACTCGTCACCACACTGACCAACACCTAAACAAAATTTAAAAAAGTATCACATACAATATGACAACCAATGAAGAAAAAAAGTTTCAATCTACATGTGTATCAATATATTAATGATAATATAATTAATTTATCCAAGACTATTTTCAAAAGACAATTTATCTTTTAACACCTACCTGCCCTTTGTATGCATGAACAAAGGCTCGGTCAAGGTCCTTGATGGCCTCAATCAGCAGGTTCTTAGCTTCAATGGCTGCATCTGAATCAGTTCCGTGGAGGTCTATTACAGGATGCAACGCTCGCAATACCAACCAGTATACATCTGGCACCCATCACCACTTTCAGACTTTACCTAAGGAAG
>JBCFYV010002255.1:29887461-29908543 GCA_039000515.1 Timema cristinae
TATAGGAAGCTATAAGAAAGAAGTGAGAAGAAAGTGCAGGAAAAAGAATGTATAAAGATAGAGATATTTTACTAAAAAATACCTGGCCGCAGGCTGGAACGAGTTCATGATGATGATGATGATGATGATGATGATGATCAAGCTACAAACATTTGCCTGAAACTTACCTTGTGGGTAAGTTGTTTTACGAGTAACAGCTCTTGGATGAACTGGGCATCTTCAGTCTCGTTTGGATTGAGGTACTGGACCAAGGGTGGAGGTGAAGAACTTGTGGACAAACCTGCATTCTGAAAGCAAACAAGATAATACTCAATTGTACTGATTATTATAATTAATAGGGGTGTGCTAAGTCCATTTTACCAATTCAACCCCAATTCAAATAAAATATATGAAATATTCTCGAAGCTTAATCAAAGTTATAATAGGTTCCTATCGTTGTCGTTATTGTTATTATTACTATTATAATCATCATCATCGTGTCTTACTACCCGTTCGGGCTATATGCACTTACGCTAATGTGTAATGGTAGTGTGATAATGAGATGAAATGAAGGACCTACAGTTTAACGTAGAATCTGAACCACGGTGGAGACCTGGTATTCCACACATTCACAAGTTGTGATTAATACACATCTTGTCAGAGGTGAAGGAAGGGTTTGTTAATCAGATAAATCTGTGCCGGGACCGAGGATTGAACCCGGACCCCAGCATAGAAGTCTGACACCTTACCCCTAGACCGCCAGGTCACCTAGATAAATCAAATTATTATCACAACATAGAATTTTATTATTTCAGATTTTTTTCGTGTGAATATTAATTTGTAATGTTCCAAAGATAATATGCTGTAATGATACTAAAAACAAGTGTTCTTGTATGTCACTTTTATTTTGTTCAGTATAGTAGGTATGTTTATACAAGTTTAAATGAAAACTTTAGAATTAATTTAAATTAAAGATGAGACGATACCAGTTTTTCTATTGCGATTCTTAAATTTTTACCTTGATTCCTCGATACTCAATTCTTACTGGAATAGGCCTGAAATGAAGTGGGAACAACCATATTGGTTTAAGAAAATATTTTATTTATGTTAATAGAGTAATATATTTTTAGTGAAAACATAAACTTCTCTCACTAGTTGCAATAATTTGGTTTAAAATTTGGTTTACATTTATATTTTTAAATTAAAATATGATAGATATATTTAAGTGACGGTGGAAATGGAATTTTAAATTATTTTCCACTTTGTAGAACCTTCACTGAATAGTTTAAAAAGGTAAAACCCATATGGCTGCCGTGATTGGCGAACTTTTTTTTTACCAATTAGATTTTATTCTAGAAATTTCAATAAACGCCTATTAAAAATTAATTTCTCTTAAAACATTTTTGGCTTTACAAATTACTGTCATGATTTTAATTTTGGCTTTAAAATGTTGAAATAAACTTTACCTATAGGCTTATTATTATTTAATTTGAGACAGTAAATTTGCAAAGCAATAGTAATATTACTTAACACAGGTTTGGTTGGTTTCTGTTAACATGGAGGTTTGTGTTTTTTTCTTGAATACAATATTCTACCGCGGTAAATATGTTTACATATTGAAGCAAAACATCTATTCTAGGTTTTAAAATGTAATCTAAATTTTACTATACAAATATATGGTATAATTAACGAAAAATGCATTACAAATGACCTCTAACTTTAAATATTCATTAATCTCTTAATAAAGCATTCACGATCATTTGCACATATTTTTAGGAATCGAGGCATAAAGAATAGAGGTATTTTCTCAATTCCCAATCCTCTCGATACCCTTAGGAATTAATAGTTAACGAGTAATCAAATTTCCCATCTCTAATTTAAATATGATTCACTTTATCATTGACTGTACCACATTTAAAATACAATTAGTTTAAGTTAAATTGACTCCACTTTCCTCATAGTTAAGTTTATGATAGTTGTATATAGGAATTTTAATTTAAAATTCCAGCACAGATTTATCTGATTGCCAAACCCTTCCCTCACCTCTGACAAGATATCTTGTGATTGTGGGGAATGCCAGGCCTCCACCGTGGTTCGGATCTCACGTTAAACTGTAGGTCCTTCATTTCATCTCACAATCACCCTACCATTACATATTAGCAAGTGTGTTTAATCCGAACGAGTAGTAAGAGTAATAATAAATAAAAATAATAAAGATAATAATAAATAATAATTATAAATGATAAAAAATGATAATAGATTATAAAAATATGATAAAATGATATGATGATGATTATGATAATGATAATAATAAGCCTATTATTATTTCAAAATTGGTGCATTTAAGATCATAGCAAATATGTTAATTTCCAAATAAAAATAGACAATATTTTGTCCATTAAATTAAATGGAGTTAAAATAAACACCAATTTTAAAATAATGTTTTAAGAATCAACTGATTTAATTTAAGTGTTGCAATAAAGAGAAGTCATACAGATTTGAAACCTACAATAGTTCTTTAGTTTCTTTCCCTTTTCACAGTTTTAGGTTCCCTTGAATCCTCCTCAGTTTTGGTTTTCCCTCGAGTCTCCCCCAGTTTTAGCTTCCCTTGAATCGTCTACAGTTTTGGCTTCCCTTGAATCTCCCTCAGTTTTAGCTTCCTTGGAATCTTGCTTTCATAGTTTATAATATGTATATTTGCTGGTTGACCTTGCAAAGCTAAATAACTTTGCCTGTCATACTTCTCTCTAACTCAAACAAGCTATCTCACTGACCTTTCTTAATCAACAGCCCCCCTCCCCTTGTTATTAAAAAAAAGTAACTTTTTACTTATAGAGCACACTAACAGCCACTCCTATACCCCCCTCCTAGTATGAGAACAAAGGAAAAGGCCGTCAAAAGCTTAACAATGAGAAGTCACCAGTACCTACTGTGTGCAGTGCAGCACTAAACAAAAGAATGGTTCTAATAATGTGAACCAGATGCTGATCATCGGCTTAGCCAATTGTGCCATAATCATAATCAGCCGGATCTAGGATTGGTGTGGCCCAGCCCTAAAAAAAATGTTTTCCTCGCTTAAATATCTTCATGGATAAATATTACCATTGACTATATTTAGTCTAGTGTAGTTATGTTTACGATGGCGCTCAGATGTGTTTACTACAGTAGCCCCGTGGCTTCCTTGGTGCTGACTGACAGCTCACAGCTGACTTCTGACAGTCAACATTAGACTATATACCTAAATTATGACTGTCAAAAGTGACAGATGCTAAACACATGTTTTTTGCAGATCATATGAGTCGGTTTAGGGATATATAATTTGGTCTGGTAACTTTTCAAAGCTGTGATCTGTCAGTCAGCACCAAAGAAGCCATGGAGCTACTGTAGGTAGCGGTAAAATAAAAGCTACAGAAGTTTAAGGTACTTAAGGATAAATAAGGTTAATTTAATTTTAGTTATTTAATAACATATATTAATTAATATTAAATACAAACATGACTTTTTAGCTTATCCTTATTGTGCCTTGAATTAAAAGCCCTATTAATTTTTCCCCGTTATAGTCTTTTTTGGGGGGGAGGGAGGGGGAGAAGTGATAATAATTTTAGGGTAAATATAATCCATTTATTATTAACTAAAAATACTTTCTCCAGCTATAGCCAAATTAAGCCTAAGTTTGAGATACTCACATTTCCCTCGACAGTGTCGAGCCTGGTGAGCACGCTTGACTGGTCTGGGAACCTCATTGACACTCGCTGGTTGAGCGCGTGCCAAGTTGCCTCCTCATTCTGGTTTGTTATCAGCGGGAAGTGGCTGCCCTTACTTATGCCTAATGAGGGTAAGCCATCCACCACAATCCCCACCACTGCCTCGGGGTAGTGGAATGGGTCGAGAACCTTCAAGCCTCCCCATTTGCTGCCCTAAGCACACAGTAACATTTTTTAAAGTATTGTTAAAATGAGGTTATGCACCAAAATATTTTTTAAATCAAATAATATTAAGAGATTGAAAAATAAAGATTCAATACTTTTAGCATTAAAAAAAAAATTGCCTTGACAGCAAGATATAACACCCAATTCATCATATTATGTATGTAACATTAAATATTTCTTGAGTCCAAAAATTGAAATAAATAGGCCTAATCATGCGACATGGCCAGTCACATAAAATTTAACTGTAAATTTCAACTTTACCTAACAATCCCTAAAGCTAGCCTATTTTATTTTATGTTAATTATCAATTAGAATTGATCTAACAGTTGTTTGAGGTAAGCCTATGTGGATTCATTAAGATTCTGGGTTAATTATTATTATTATTATTAGCACCGCGTCTTACTACCCATTCGGGCTATACGCACTTACGCTAATGCGTAATGGTAGGGTGATTGTGAGATGAAATGAAGGACCTACAGTTTAACGTGGAATCCGAACCACGGTGGAGGCCTGGCAATGGGTTATTTAACTCTTATAATAAGCTCTAGATAAAGATTACTTCCCAAGTTTTTGCAATACATGAAGAATAAATTTTAACCCAACAAAATCCAAACCAGAAAGTGCCGTGTTACAGTAATATAGTAAGATTTGCTACACAGCAATGCCCCACTCCCCAAATACTTGTGTGAACCTTATTCTGATATGTTAATCCTATATCCCGTATCCAACTCAGTTTAAGGAGATCTTAGATCCTGTCATCATTGTTAAGAAGAGCAAGATTCAGATGAATACTAAGCAAACTCAAGGCCAAAACGTAACAGAAAACTTTCAATTTGGATGTCAGATTATGATTTGTCAGCCTATTGTGACGTTAAAGATGCATTAGAAGGAGGTGATAAAGAAGCATGGCAAAAAGTTATGAAAGAGGAAATATAATCTCAATAAAAAATGAAACTTGAGAAATTGTAGATCGAGAAGAAGGTGACAATGTGATAGGTAGCAGAATGGTATTAAAATATAAATATAAAGCCAATGAAGAGCTAGAGAGAATGAAAACTTGTCTTGTTGCAAAAGGTTTTGCTCAGCGGTCAGGAATTGACTTTGTTGAAACCTATGCACCTGTCACAAAACTGAGCTCAATTAGAGTTCTTCTTGGAGTGGCACTTAATCAAGTCTTGAGAGTTACTCAAATGGATATTTCGACTGCCTTCCTCAATGGTGAACTTGAAGAAAGAATCTTAATGCAAAAACTAGACATGTTGGAAACATGTTTATGTGACATAGTGATGGAAGAAAGCTTCAACAAAGACCATTCTACATTTCTCAAAGCTAAGATAATGCTCGAAAAGCTTGAAAAATCAGACGACAAAGTATGCCTACTTAAAAGAGCTGTTTATGGCTTAAAACAAGCCAGTAGGCAATGGTTTAAAAGGTTGGACTTTAAACTAAAGCAAATGGGTTTCATTCCCTCACAAGCTGACCCTTGTATATACACATCTACTACTACTAAAGGGGGGGGGGGACAAACATTGATTGCCATATATGTCAATGACATTATAGTGGCATCAAGAAATCAGCAACATCTGGATGATTTAAAACAAGAATTAACAAAATCCTTTGAAATGCGAGACTTTGGAGAACTACATTATTGTTTAGGAATTGAGTTCTGCCCCAAGGATGGCATGATTTCAGCATCACAAACTTGATACATTGAAGAACTTCTCAAAGAATAACTGTAAAGTGACTGTAAACCTTTTACAACTCCAATGGTACCTGGCATGAAGTTACAGTAAAATGCTGGAAATATCGAAAAATATCCCTATCAAAACTTGATTGGTTCACTCATGTGTGTGTCTGTGGCTACTAGGCCAGTGTCATGCCTTGAACAGAAACTTCCGTATTAATGTTTACAACTTGTGTGTATGTATTCAATTAATGTGTCCATTCATTTAAAAAAATAGGCTAACCTTGGAAACGGAGAAGCCAAGAGCACCAGAATAGACTTCCCTCAGCAAACTTTCATCCAAGGGCTCATTGCCTTCAAACTGTAATGACTTGGGAGCATGAAGAATCAGAAGCTCACCAGCACCATTCACTGAAAACAAAAACAATTAGAATGTCAAAGATAGAATAAGAGAAAAGGTTAAATCTTATGACGTCAAATAAAAGTATAATTATAGGCTTAATATAACACACAGAGTTGATTGGTACCTAATATAATTGTGATTGCACATTATATTGTATTGAAAAATTAAGTGTCAAAGCCTAAATTAATGTAATTTTCCATTTATGTTTAAAAAAAACATAACTGGGACTTTAATTGTCAAGTTTTATAAAACATCTATTCAAATAAATTATTAGACCAAAAAAACAAGTATATTTCATTCCTATGACTATTACATGCAAGAGCATTGACCACAGGATTAGTCCAGATAATGAAATCAAATCTGATTGAGTGAAAAATTACAGCCTGGTAGGTTAGGCCTACTATAAATTGAAACTTAGACCTTTGGCTTTGCGTGAAACTTCAATAGGCCAACCATTAGTGAGGGTGTTCTGGAGTTATGATGTTTGTATGTAAAATTAAGTTTTACAGGTCATTTTATTATATTAAGGCATCCACTCTTCAGTGCTGAGAAGTAGGTAATATTTGTAAATGAGGTCATCCTAAGTGATAGGCCTGATTCTAAATATACCAAATGTACAGAGTATGGCTATTTAAATAGACAGAAAACATTAAAAAAATAGTATGTACAATATTTGTATTTTAAAAATAATAAAATTACAATATTGTGTGAACTACAAAAGCAATAGTGACAGGGCGTACACCTGTGAATAGTTATAGGAGTGAAAAATATTTAACAAATAATTTAGTTCCAAGTACATTTTAAAACAATTACAATTACTACTATACTAATAACTTACCTGCCACAAATAAAGCTATAATTAAAAGAGTGACAATATACATTTTATAATGTCGTCTTAACACTCCTTAGACTTATCATGTGATTTCAACTCAAGGATTAAAATAATCAAGGTTGTACATTTTCAGCTCTCGTTTAGTCCGTATTGTAGCCACAATTAGCGCTGTCATGATTAAGCTTTTTTTTATGTATTATTAAGCGAGTAAAGCAAAGATTCTGTTTCAAAATGATAGTTTGGCAATTTGCATGTCTGTACGTTTCAAGACGAATGCCAAATGCGAGGACACATTTTTAAGAAATTTGGCAGGGATGTTCTATGAGCCCAGGCCAAATGACGTATGTATTTTTTAATTTATTTTTATATATATAGCAATTATGCGTTGTTAACAGGAGATATTTTGGCACATGTTTCAATTATAACACAGAGAAACAAAATTTATTTACGATGAGCCTACCTTTGCGAATGGTGACAGAGTACCTGGAGTCATGAGATGAAATCTGGGGCACTCCAATCTTGATTCTTGAGCACTTAATTATTATTTCACACGTGAGAGTTTAATGGATTTGTACCTTGAGACTAAGAGACGCTTGAACACTGTTTTTACCGTTATACTAAGAAAAAGCGCGGGGTAGGCGAGCCCAGAGCCATTAAGAGAGAAGGGTCAATGTGGTGCTGACACCTAGTGTTAATAAGTATAATTAATTACAAACAAAATAAAGCACAGCTGGCTCAGTAGGTGTATTTATACTAAACAGCAATACTGACCTCCCGAACCACATAAAAGCAGTTGCTCAGTATAAATAATACTAATTTTATTTTATTTTTTAATCATAAACAGTCTTTACTCCAAGGTCATACGTCATATGTAATTAATAAATAAACCTTTAAAATTAACAACAATATCCAACAAACGTTTTTTCTCTACTTGTTAAAAAAATCATGTGTGACTGTTTTAATTTTAAAATATAGCTGCTGTGTACTGAGTGACGTAAGCAAATACATAAACCTTTGAAACCCACACCAATGTCAAACTAAAGTTATTATTCGTAAAAAAAAACTGTTGTGTACTAGTTGACGTAACCAATGCCATAAGCACATTCCTTCAAGTGGCACTACTATTGGCGTCGTGCCAAGGTAGGGTTAGGGAGGTTATTCACCCCTCCCCTTAATGTTGGTTAAAAGCTTGAAAGTTGGAATTTTGTGAGTTTGGAAATTTGGAGTTGATAAATTCTAGGCCTATTCTTTACCCCATTAATTTATATTATGAAAGTCCTTAGCCTCATACTTGCACAGATAAAAATTTAAAATTTCCAAACTGTTGATTCCTACTCTACAAAAAAATCCCAATTTCAAAATCATCAAACATTGAAAGGAGATTTCTTCTGAAGTAGATTGTAGAAGGCTTAGTTAATCAATTAGTTTATTAGTGCCATTGCCACTAGCTAGAGACAATGGCCAGTGAGTGTATGTCGAATGCGGTATGGAAACGAATAATAAGGGAACATGATCTACCCAGCAGCATAGTTATTGAAGTGGCAGCATTGTCAGCAAATGTTTTGATTATTGTTTAGTGTTTATAGTTGTGACTTTCGTGTCTGCTAGACTGCCGCAGTTTTATGATTCAAATCATCATACGTTGCACAGCCAATGCCTAAACTAGGGCTTTGTTAAATTTTGTAGGAATAAATGCAGTGAATGTTCCTCTCATGCACCCCCTAAAGTCTGGTGCCCTGGGCCTTTGCCCAGTTCACCCAGTTATACACCGGGGCCTGTAATTTTATTTTAATCCGCCTTCGGCTTGGGCACGCCTACACGAAAGATTGACCTTATTTGCTGCACAGGGTTCCATCTCACATTGTGCGGTTTGACACGTTCCTAAAACACTAGTATATTTATTTATGACTATTCCTATACATCACTTGGCACGGGTGAATTACATTCATAATTGTATTATAGAATTTTCTTTAGTTAATGTGTTAAACTCAGACAACGCTACTTTGTATAAGCGGTTGTTTAATTTCCTTCTAAATATAATTATATCGGTGTAGGCACGTACAAATATCTTCTCGGTTTTCCGGTAGATGATATTCGTAATTGGTTAAGGCCAGTGTTATGTAGTCAGCCAGAAGGCTGTGAGTTTTGTTATTCTTTGCTCTCTCTTTTATTATTTCCATTTCCGGTACGGTCTACCATGTGATGGCGGTGCTAGGCTAAGTGCTTATTCTAATGGCATATTAAATCTATTAACATCATGTCTAATCTTCTAATTATTAATAACCTTCTCAGTACAAACTAACGTTAAGTTACAACAACTGGCGACGAGTGATTATTTTTTTATTTTTAAGAACCCTGATTTGATTTTATATCTTAGTATCGTGTGTGCAATTTTTCGTACACCAACAGTCTCGACATGCCTAAGTTTTCCATTGTTGACTCTCGTCTTGAGGACATCAAGTCATATTTTGCCCTATTTGAACATTTCTGCACCACTGAAACAATTGCAGCGGACGTAAGAGTGGCTTGGCTCCTAAGATGCATTGGCCCAGTCACTTACCAGGTCTTAACAGATCTCTGCTCGCCAGTCGCGCCGGGAACAAAGACTTTCGTCCAACTAAAGACTCTTCTCGAAACTCACTACGCTCCCACAAGATCTGTATAAGAAGAGCTTTCTACCTTTAGTTGTCGCAAACAGCGTGCGGGAGAGACCTACGTGGCTTTCAGTCTATCTTTACGTCATCTTGCCGCCACTTGTAGCTTCGGAACATTCCTGGATGACGCCCTAAACTCGTAATTTTATCACAACATCTCGTCGGACATGGTTCGCGACCAGATCAGGAATGAAGAGGGTAATTTCAGCGCGATGGTTGCTCTCGCCACCCGCTAAGAGATCCCTGGACCAGCCACTGCACCGGCAAATGTCGGTGACAACCCTAATCTCATCAACGCAGTTCGTCCATATCAGCAGAAGAACAAGAATTTCAAGAAAAAGTTCCAATCCAGTCAAGGAAAATACTTCATCTCTCGTCAGGACCCAATCAGCCGTCTCAAAGCGCGTTATGTGCAGGTTGTGGTGGGCCTCATGCTAGGTCTAACTGTCCCTTCAAAGATGCGCAATGTCATAACTGTCATTTTAGAGGACATATTGCTAAGGTTTGTCGCAGGGTCAAAAATTCCTCTCAGCATCAAGGAGGTGTCCGTCAAATTCAGGAGGACAATCCTTCAGTGCCTGTCCAAGCTACTACAGCTTGTGACTTGTACGTGGTCAACAGTAGTCAAGCACCAGCTCGCAGCAGTGTTCAGTTGGAAGTCAATGGTGTACCTCTCACCATGGAAGTTGATACAGCGGCCAGTGCTAGTCTTATTGGTGAGCCAGTGTACCTTGCACATTTCAAAACCTTCCTCTGGTGAGTACCACTTCACTTCGTGGTTGCACTGGGCACGAACTAGATCTGGAAAGTTGATACAGCGGCCAGCGCTAGTCTTATTGGTGAGCCAGTGTACCTTGCACATTTCAAACACCTTCCTCTAGTGAGTACCAATTCACTTCGTGGTTGCACTAGGCACGAACTAGATCTGTTGGGGGAAACCCCTGTTAAAGTCTCGTATCAGGGTCAGTCTACTACGTTAACCTTAGTATTGGTTGGGGATCCTTCCCCTCACTATTGGGCATATCTTGGATCAGCCATATCCAGCTGGATTGAAACGCTATCTTTCCCATCAACTATGTTCGGCAGTTGGGACCAGCTTCTCAGGAGATGTTGACCTTGAGCACTCCGTATGGCCCATACAAGTGCCTTCGCCTTCCATATGGTTTGTCTTCGGCTCCAGCCGTCTTTCAAAGCGTCATTAGTTAGGTATTGGCCGGTATTGATTGTTTTATTTATTTAGATGACATATTAGTGTCAGATAACACAGCTGAGGAGTGCCTAAGTAAAGTGGAAGTTATTCTACAAAGGTTTGTAGAATATAATGTCACTGTCAAACTGGAAAAGTGGCATTTCCTAAAACCAAGGGTTACATTTTTGGGTTACATTTTGGATGTCCAAGGGCTGCATCCAGATCAGGACCGCATCCAGACTCTACTTCAAGCTAAAGAGCCTTAATCAAAAGCTGAACTTCCCTCGTTCATTGGGTTTGTAACCTTTCACGCAAAGTTCATTCCCAACATGTCCACTTTGTTTCGTCCGTTGTATGCCTTGCTCAAGCAGGATGCCAATTGAAGGCGGGGATCTGAGCAACAAAAGGCTTATCATCAGTGCCTTCAGGAATTGAGTGGCAATCAGGTGCTCATTCCTTACTCTACTGGCTTGCCACTAAGTATGACAAGTGATGCCTCTCAGTTTGGTGTGGGTGCTGTCATCTCCCACATCTTCCCCGATGGGGAGGAACGCCCTATCGCTTTCGCATCTAAGACCTTCTCCAATGCTGGGAAAAACTACCCCTAGCACGAGCGTGAGGCTGCAGCTATTATTTTTGGGCTTAAGAAATTTAGTAAATACCTGTTTTGCAGATCTTTTGAGCTATGCACTGACAATGCAGCGTTGGTATCTATTTTTCGGTCTAAAGCTAAAATGCGACCTCTCAATGCTCTTCGCCTACAACGTTGGGCCATCCTGTTGTCAGCCTTCCAGTATAAGATCACATTTCGAAAATCTGAGCTGATTCCTCATGCTGATTTCTTTAGCCGAAACACTCTCCGCAATCAGACGAAAGTGGAGTCTGACATCTACAAGATCTCCTTTGTGTCCCTGGGACCTCTCACTGCGGTCCAGGTGGCCACCGAGACCAGGAAGGATTCCATATTGAGTAGAGTGCTCACATATGTCCTCAATGGTTGGCCGGATGTGGTGCCCAATGAAGGTCTTCGCCCTTTTCATCGGCGAGCCATGGAATTATCGGCCGAATCTGATTGTGTATTGTGGTTGTCTAGGGTCTTCGTCCCGAAGTCCTGGAGCTCCTCAATGAGCTTCATTCTGGCTCTAGTCGCATGAAGAACCTGGCACGTGGTTTTGTGTGGTGGTCAGGTCTTGATGACGAATTGGAGTCTAGGGTAAACAGGTGTGGTGTTTGCCAATCACTCCAGTCAATGGCACCTCACGAGCCTCTGATTCCTTGGTCCTGGCCTACTAGAAGTTGGCAAAGAGTTTATATTGATTTTGCTGAATTTGAAGACAAGACACTACTCATTACTGTAGATGGTCATTATAAATGGCCTGAGGTCCGAATCATGAACGAAGGCACCTCAGCAGAGCACACCTGTGAAGTTCTGCGCTCAATGTTTGCAGCCTGGGGGCTGCCCGAGGAAGTCGTATCTGACAACGGTCTGCCGTTCTCGTCAGCTGCATTCGCTAGTTTTCTGTCTAACAATGGGATTGTACATTCCCCTTCTCCTGTTTACCACCCCCAATCTAACGGTTTGGCGGAGATTGTCGTTAAGACCACCAAGATAGCTCTCATGAAACAATTGTTTGATGTTTCTACTAAATCCAGAACCTTTCAGCATAAAGTATACGCCTTTCTTTTGGCATATCGCAACACGCCTCACACAGTAACTAAGGTGACACCAGCTGAAATATTTTTGGGCCGAAAGCCCCGCATCAAGCTTTCGCTTCTCCACCCGTCCATGGTTCTCAAGCAAAGAGTGAAGAAGGCTCAGCAAAATTCACTTCTTCACAATCTTCCAAGGTCACACATTTCTCCCCAGGTGACCTAGTGTGGGTGCGCTCTATCACTCATCGCAAACTCAAGGTGGTTCCAGGTAAAATTCAGCATAAAGTCTGCTCAACTGTCTCATATCTAGTGATGGTTGGTGGACGCTCCAAACAAATTTCAACATCTCATCTACGCCTCCGAGACCCCAAGGCTGTTTCAGTTGAGTTGTCATGGGAGATGGTCGAGCAGGCCATGCCAGAACCTATGACTACCCCTACATCTGATGGACCAACACCGGGCCCTCTAATTTAGCTACCTCCAGTTGCTGACCGCTCCCAGCCAGCATCTCCAGCTCCAGACCCTTCAACGGATTCCACTCCAGAGACCCTTCGTCGAGCTCTCAGCGTGACGACTCCGGCTAACACCCCTGTGAGACCTGCTGCAGCGCCTCCGAGATTGTCTGCCCCCCGAGAAGCCTCGTCAAACTCATCGCCTGGGGCGCCCCAGTAACAACTCGCTCTGGACGTCAGGTCATCAAACCCCAATGCCCGGACTTTATCTATGTTTCGCATTAGTCAGAACTTTGATTGTGTTCCTTTCTTGCTCACTTTACTTGATTGAAACCAAGACTATTAATGGTTCCAAGGACTTATACTTACTCTTGTATTCTCAAGGCCTGCGCCGGCAATTAATATTACGTTAATTACGCGTGGGGGAGTGTTATGTAGTCAGCCAGAAGGCTGTGAGTTTTGTTATTCTTTGCTTTCTCTTTTATTATTTCCGTTTCCAGTATGGTCTACCATGAGATGGCGGCGCTAGGCTAAGTGCTTATTCTAATGGCATATTAAATCTATTAACATCATGTCTAATCTTTTAATTATTAATAACCTTCTCAGTACAAACTAACGTTAAGTTACAACAGCCAGGTCGTGTGTTTTAAAATTTGATAGAATGCATGAAAGTAGCATCGGAAGTGAATCAAATACAAGTGTTCCTAACTTATTTAAGAAAGAAAGAAAAATAACAGAAACTTTTAATTTTTCTTAATTGTAACTCAAAATGGATATTAGAAATGTGTGTTTGAAGAACCAAAACAAGAACTGGAACTGATAAATATTTCGGTTTAACTCCCTTGTTTAAAAATATAGTGTCAATTTTTTAAATTATATATTTCATGGTCATATGTATCCCATAATGTGTGTTTGATTACGTGCATTATTTCTACTTAAATGGTGGTCAGTCCCCAATTTAAGAGGTTGTGTTTCAATTAAGAACCTGCGTGAATACCATTTCTAGTTACATAACACCCTCCCACCGAACTACTTGTTGAAATATTTAATAACAGTTTCCCCTCCTTAAGAAGATTCTGTCAAAGATTTAGACATGGGCTAGAGTAAACAAAAATTGTAGGCTTGGTGTTGTAATAGCAATACAAAGATCATAAACCCAGTTTACTCTTTAATTTATAGTTTATAAAATTCTATACCCAATAAATAAATAATTAGATTGATGTATGAACTAATATAGTTATTTGGACAGCTTCCATTAATTTTTTTTCTAGTATTTTAAATAGCAAAATTTATAGTGCTTATTTTGGACATGTGATAAACTTATATTAGTATTTTCATGTAGTAACTAAATATAAACCATAATAAAGTATGACCCACTGTGTTTGAATTTATTTGTTAATAAAATTTGGTTAAAATTATTATTTGAATAATATATATCCTGTGGTATTCCTTAGTACAAAATTTAATTACTATGTAAATAAAATAATGTTTTATTAAAATAAATTGCTTGAAGGGCCACCGAGGTTATCTTATTGTTCAGAATATGTACAGGAATAGAGTATAGGCTGACAACATCTTACTACTATTTAACTAAAACATAACATAGCATAGTAACACTAATATGATATGTATCTATGCTTTTGTGTTATAAATTTTCCATTTATTACATACTTGTTTTGACTAGCAGAGAATGGGATTTCTATAGCGGTAAGGGGAAACAGTGTTAACTTCTCTTCCAAAAACATTTGTGCCACTATCAAAGAAATACGATGTTGTTTTCTTTAGTTTTTGATATTTAAAATCTCAATTCATTTGCATTCTACATTTATCTATAAATTGCTTTAAAACTGCAAAAATTTAAATTTAAAATACTCCATTATTGTGTTCATGAATTTGTTGCTTTAAAACCGTGAAAATTGAAAAATGCCACTATTGCTTCTGTTTAAAAATTAAGTTTGAGAGCTTTAAGAATGTATATTTACAAATTTGTCCATAGCCTATGTCACAATCAACAATAGTGGAGAACGCTATAAGCATAACTTGGGTTAAGCTTTGGTTGACAAATTTATATTTATCTTTGAACGTGTTGTGCGTTTTGGGGATATTCTTAACACAAATAAGTCACAATAATGGCATGAACCAATCATTTGTAATAATTATTTTTTATACGTATTAAAAATTTAGTAGACTAATTCAGTGGTGGCTCTTAGCTAAAATTAAAGGGGGTGCTGTTCCAGAGATTTTTTAGCCTTTGTTTTAAAATTGTGTAAAAGAAAAAAAAAATGTATAAAAAGAAAATTTATTCAGGAACTTGATACAATCTTAACAAAAAAAACTGTTTTACTTACTTTAACTTAAATTATTACAGTTCAAACTTGATCTATTTATTTAAAAATTAAATCCATTCTTCTTGTTTTAATTTGCACAAAAAGTTCAATAAATCTTTCCTTGATCTCTGAATGACAATTAAGGAAATTTTTCTCCATTGAGAGTACTGCAAGAGCACATAGTCTTTCTGTTAAATAAAAGAACCGAAAAAAAAGAATCAAATAGAATAGCTGAAAGCAGCATAGTAATATAATTTTACACTCTTCTACACTTTATCACATTCAAGAATATTGTACACTGTTTTTAAGCACAACACACGCTGAGTAAAAAAAAACTTCCTTCCACCATCACACCAAAGCCGGAACTGCAAGAGCAACAGTGCTCTCTCTACCTGGCAGTCTCATCTTATTTTCCACCCGCTCCTGTGTGCGCATGCGCACAACAGTCAAACACCACGTCTCTGGCACTGTGAAGCGCACATTTCCATACAAAGATTTTTGTATCTTTTTCATAAACTGAGGGATGGCTACTGGAGTACTGACATTAAGCTTAAGGTATATATATTGTACTAGAAAAATAAAGAAAGAATGAAAGAAAAAAGGACTCATATTAAATGTTATCAATAATATCAAGTGGAAATAGTGGGTGCTGCAGTTCCGCAGTGCCTAGACACGAGCCGCCACTGGACTAATTACTATTAGTTAATGATAATTATTACTCAAGTCATATGAATGGTAGTATTTGAAACAAAATGTTTAGAGAATTAATCTACATTTATCTCACAAAGAAGTGTAAATACTACAGATGTACGTGGTACAGTTTTGCACTTAAGTACTTATCACAGTTTTGTACTAAGCTAATACATTATTTTAGATACCAACCACCTAGCGCTCAATTTCCGGTTCTCGTCACACTACAGAGAGATACTATTCTGTACTATTTTCTTTTAATCTATGAAGCTCAGTTGTGAATTTATCATCTTTTTTTTTTCTTACTATTTATTTACAATTTTATAAGTTGGTTACTCTCTTTTTTATTTTCCTTTTATTTCTGCAATTTCTCGATCAAAACTTTACATGCACTTCATCCAACGTTTAATAAGTTCAGCATATTAGATTAAGTTTTTCGTTTTATTAAAGTTCTGATGTATTTTATAGGCCGATAATGAGTCTTTATTCAGATTGTTGGGGTTGATACTTCGTCCAGCTCTTTTAATGAATGTTTAAATTGCATTATACTTATTTATAACATGTGAAGAACACGAAAAAGAACGAGAATCTGTGTTTGTAATGTAAAGCTGAGAAAGTTGAATTTTCAAACTTGGTGTCGTCGTCAAAATATTCAAATACTCTATTTCACCATTGATTGGACGGTGTTATGCAACTGAAAAAACAACGTTTTTCAGGACTGCATGATTTATAAAACGTTTATAAAAAGTTGTTTCATCATTTACATCCCATATCTACAACTCTTATCAGTAGTACAATATAATATGTATTCCATGACGTCTTGCAGCTATATCCAATGATAAAAGTATTAAAATTTTTATTGTCTACTGTTGGTCTTTTCACTATAATTTATGTTGAATTTTGTTATGGAATACTAGACCAAGTGCCAGTTTTAAATAACCAAATTAGTCAATCTTTAAAATATTGAATTTTGTATTTATTCGTTGGTTAATTAGTAGGCCTATTTTACAAAGATTTCATACAAAATTCACATTGACAAATACATTAAAAAGTGCATCAATATTTTTCAGAGTAACAAAACACTTTTAAGTCTACTGTCTTTGTTGAAGAAATTGGTTTACCATTTGGCCACAGCTGTGCTTAATAATTTCATAGAAAAAAAACTCTGCCTCTAGTCGCGTGTGTTTGCCAGCATACATTTTCTCCAAATTAATTTATTGAGCCTCTCTAGGAATGACTGTTGTAGAAAAATACTCAATGGTTTTGATTTTACAACTGTTATTTGCCTAGTCTTCATCCAGTTTATTTTTTTAATATATATTTTTTCCTGTTAATAATACCTTTTTCTACAGCTGACATACTAACAAAGTATTTATTCTTCATACGGGTAACATTAAATCTCTCTTTCATTCAACATTTTTCCAGTCTTCAGTTCTTTACAATCACCAGTTTTGCTTTATGGTATGCTCTAAGCTATATCTGAAAACTCTTTGAGTTATTAGGTAAAAAACTATGACCTGGTATTAGAAATTTGTGTGTGATCTTTTCAATAGATGGGTGACATTGCATTATAGCCTTTGCTATAAGAGTGATTTTAATGTTATGGTTCTGGCCGCCAAAACAATCTGACCATAATATCACTTGGATTGAGCTCATCATTTAAATACCAATTTCAGTGTAATTTCAAGCACGAGCCAATTTATTAAGCACCGTCAAGCCAAACTTAGTATCCTCTACCCCTTGAGCCACAGTGTATTCCACAATTGTAAAGCCAGAGTTGCCTCTTATAGAAAACAATGTTGGAATAAGAGGAAGCGGCAGGGTCCTCTTGAGCTTTCATAATGTAATTTCTTCATGAAGTATTTTGCAAACTTTGCTTCCATCATGTGGGAGTTATGTTTTTCGTTGAGTTCCTCTAACTGCTTGCCATGTAAATTTTGTTTTTGTGCAGAAATAAGTTGCAGGTATTGCAAATGTCTTTATTCCGGGGTTTTCCCTTTAAATTGAATTTAGAATAAAATAGTATCTTACACTTTGAGTACTAAACTGGTTCTGAAACTTCTTTTTACAAGTTATACATTACATCAAGAGCAGTGTCACTAGTCAAGAATTCCTGTTTAGTTGTTTCACAAGAATAGTGCGATTTGTATCTTGGGAATTTCCTTATGTGGTCAATTACTTCATCTTCTCTTGATTTTTAAAAAGCAAATTTTTCCACCACCGACTCCTTTCTTATCCAGCATGGGATGCATACTTGAATCTGATTCAATCTGTAAATTAATAATTTCTAGTAACTGAGTTTCATTGACTATTGGTTCATTTACTGAAACCTCAGCATGATGACATTGTTGTGGGTGAATATTTACTTGGGAATGTATAGTTGAATCTAAATAAATCTGTGGATATTTTCTACGATCTTGAGTTTCATAAACGGCTTAATTACTATTTTTAATGGGTTAATATTGGTGCAAACCTTGTGCATGGGCAGTAAGTTGAAACAGATGTTTACGACTTTCAAAATTTGAAATTCTTGGGTTGCTCTTCTTCATATTTTTGTGGTGATTGTTCCTACTGAAATTAAATAAGAATTTGCTGAACTCATTATCAAGTACCATTATCATAATCCTAGCTTCCTTTATTACCTGTTGCAATCCTTGTACCCCAAAATTTTCCTGTATAATCTCATTTCCAAATGTTTTTCTCTTTATGGCAGCTAGCATATTCTTCAAAAACTTAATCTTCATGGCCTCCATTTTTATGTAATAAATCTAATGTCTTTATGTCTGCTGCATAATGTAACTATGAGTACAGGTATTAAGTATTTAGTACCTATGTATTATTATAACTATTACCAGTCATAAGCTATTAAATATCAAACAAGAATAATCAGTCTTTAAAAATAATTATAATAGCAGCAGGGATATAAATATTAAAAGAAAATTGTCATAACTCTAATTAGTATTTTATAAAAAACAAAATAAATTTAAAATTCACTCACCTTGGCATGGATAACGTCACAAGTCAATAACTGTTGTGCTTCTTGAATATAAAGGGACATGAAAACTTGTAATAATAAATGATTACACTGTCACATTTAAAAAAATGTATATTTTATGGAATACAAAACAAGACAAAAGCTATGGTCTGAAATTAAAACCGCTCATCACAATCCAAAAAGTGTTGTTTTTCCAGACAGCCCCTAAAACTTCCACCTTGACCACTCTAACAGAACTAAGAAATGTCACCTCTCCTGATTACAGAGTACCCAACCCTAGCACTACAGGAAAGTTACATTAGCGCTTTCAGCAGCAACCACTCTCATTTTGGTTATGACACTTTCCGAGATCAAATTACTCACATTTCTTAGAAGTTTACGATTCACAACTAAAAATCGGCAATTTTTGAACTGTGTAACTTTTTTTTTGCCAACCAGTGACATTTTACTGAAAAACTTTCATGTTTTGGAGGGAAACTTCAAAATGCAGCGTTTGCAACTTTATAACTTTTCAATATCAGTAATTAAAATTAATTATTTACAGTTTGTAGAAACAATTAAAAAATAATAATTACTATTTTTAAAATAACACCAATGTTCCACTTTCTTATGGAATGCTCCTGTAGGGGCCATTGTGGTATACCTATAAAAGATTAAACTATCTCTATATTCCTCACACCAAAGTCACTTGATCGGGAGCCATCTAACTTGATCAGCATTCTCATCAACTCTGTTTCAAATGAGTACTTAAAAGTCTTTGTATTTCAATTTTACAACCTAAGGGCTCCCTTTTCCTCTCTTTGACCATGTTGTATATATATATTTTTTTACAGTTGGTCATCACATAGGCTACACAAAGGTGTTTTTCTTATCCTTCTCGATGGCAGAGTGCATCGAATCGCACTCCATGTACAAGTGTCCTGATTTGAGAAATTTGTGTTCAATAACTTGAAGATGAAGTAAAACAATTGCAACTTGCTGATTTCCATTTTGTTCGCCTCACATCTTGGAAAATAAAGAGATTTATTGAGGGTTTTGGGAAGAATTTTAACTGTTCCAATCTATGAGCTACCCTTCTTTCCATTTAGCTAATTACAACTGAAACAGTATGTTTTATCTCTTCCTACTATAATATCCCTGAAACACTAAATACTTTCTGATACTTGACTTTCTAACATAGTGGACATCCATTGTTGGGAAACTTTCAATAGGTTGCTTAGCAAATGCCAAATAAGTGGTGTTAGTTTTATTTCCGGGTTCTTTTTACCTCCCAAAGTGACCCGAGGAATTGAAATTGCAACATTCACGTGACCATTTGAAATGTAAAGGGTTTTTTCAACAAATTTGTCACAAACTTTACATCTTCCTCTTATAGTCTTTAAAGAGTATATTTTAGACAAAGTGAGAACATTGTTATGACCTGCATAAACTCATCTTCGCGTTTCCTTTATCAAACTCTGAATAAAATCCTTCTGACTATTGTAAGTCCCAATTATTCCAAGGTAAACCTCAATAAGTTAATGATGACTTTTACTTGGCAAATAATCAAATATTTTGTAGTTGGACCATTATTCTTTTAAAAAAGATATTCACGTTTATGTAATTAATGACTGTTTTTTTCTTATAGATATTTAAATCTTAACATAGAAATCCATTCCAAGCTTAAATTCCCTGAATGAATTTTACCTATGAACCAACGACATACAAAGTTAATTAGCTTTAGTTAGAAATACAGCTCTTAAGTTGTTTATCCATGAACATACTTGTGTATGTTTGTGAGTTTTATTGACAATATATTAATTTTCAAATCAACATTTTAATATAAGTGAATACCTTATCATTCCAATGATTTCCACCAATAAATTTTTATTTTAATAAATAAACAATATTCAGTTTTCACTACACAAACTGGACTGGAGAATAGGTTAGGTTTTTTAAACTCGGAAAGTGGTAAAAATATAGTATTTAACAATTTACTAATAAACTAATAGCATAAAATGTTAAAATAACAGCACAAAATAATATTCTAATACTATAGGAAATAGTAAGGCAATGTTGATAATATTAAGTTTGTGCTACAAAGTTACAGAATAACATGTTTATTCACAAGTTATCAAGTAACATCACTTTCTATCCATCACTTTCTATAGCAAGTCATCTTTAACTTCATTGTTACATATTACTTCTGTTGTGCCATCAACATCATCAGAAGGCACATGCTCTTTTGTGTTTTTCAACCAATCAGAATTTTTTGGAATTATATAGTACTTCATTAAAGACAAAATATATATATTT